>JAQHUG010000006.1:12786166-12840977 GCA_028555095.1 Dicrostonyx torquatus
ACCTTTGGCCTCCTGACATCTGGACAGAAGCAGCATCCAGGGTACGATGACTTCTACAATAGCTCACTGCTTCAAGAGTTCATGGAAGCCACTCAGGTGAGGTTGTGCTTCCATGGGCAGTACTGTCCAGCTGAGCACACTGCTGACTTGAGACACAGACACTATGCAGTGGATGAGATCACCATCAGTTGGAAGGAGTACTCGTCCCCAGAGGTTTGATGCAATGTGGTTTTCACTGTGGATGTTCTTTTAAACCAGTGTTAGTTGAACATATTTCTTTTAAAAAAAATATAGTAGCTGAGCTCTTGGAGCAGGCCAGATTCTGAGCTTTATATTCTAAAATTACTTCTTCTTCTGCAATTTTATGGGGAGCTTTTCATTTGATGCCTTCCTGTACTTTATATAACCTTGTAATCAATGAATTTTAAGACCGGAGTCCTCCCAGAAAATACAACATTCTAAGGTTGAGAATGCATTTAGTGGTCAATTCTCAGACTGTAAGAAAAAAAATGTATGCTACTCTAAATATGACATAGGCAAAAATTTATTATACATTTTACTTAGTTTGTTTTAGAATATAATTTTAAAATATTCTATATATTAAAAAGCAGAAACAAAATTTGTTTTGTGACTATAGTACCAGATAGTGTCTAAGAGTGACACTTGGTCTTCTCAAGCTCATAGTTCAAATTTCCGTAAGGTTACCTGTCTGTCATCAGAAGAGAGAGATATTTTGCCCTTAATTGTTGATAAATTCATCATTAGAGTTAAAAACATGACTCACAATGAAAAAATAACTTCAGATCTTGGCAGCATATTATTTGGTATGGTGAGGTATACATTCAGTATTCTAGAAATGGATTGTTCAACAACAGTGGTATACCTTGAACATTTAAAGAGATAAAATAAGAAGACCCAAAATATCAACACTGATTTGTCATGTAATATAATAACAAAAGAGATACCATTAAATTATATATATTTTGTCTTACTCTGAAACATAGGGCAAACATTGAAATCCACAGTTTCTTCTTAAGTACAGCTTGACTGGTTTCAGTGAATGCCTTCCTGTGACAAATTCCACATGGTTGGAGGGAGTCACCGTACCCTCTCTCACTGCCCTTTCCAAGGTGTCTTGACAATTACCTTTACAAACCACGGAGGCTGGGCCCACACAATCAGAGAGCCTGGTTTGCCTTTCTCGAGTGTGCAGTGTGTATGCCCACAGGCTCTTGAATGTTCTGACAATGACTGGCTTCTGAGGTGTGTGGAATGTTCACATCCACAGGTACCAATGCCACGGACATGCCCAGACCTGCGACAGAACCAGGCGTCCTTATCGATGCTTCTGCTCTCCCCCAGAGCATCACTGAAGGGCCTCAGGTGTGTTGCTTCATCCAGGAAATCTAAAATGAAATGAGAAGTGAGGCGACTAGAAAGTTAGTTTTGGTCCAGCTTCAGAATATACTTAAATGGATAAGAACTTAAAATGTTATTGTAGGGAAATGCAGCTGTTGATAGAGTTGAAATTTGTGTGTTTAAAACTAATCTCAGAGAAGCTGCATCTGAAATGAAACTCTAAGGATATCCCCCTTTCTCTCTCTCTGTTGGTTTATCCGCATTGCATGTTGACTAAAATAGCGTTTAAATCATCCTGATAGAGCAGCACTGGCCAGTGAAAGCTTTCATTTCTTCCTCTGAAAAAATAATTGCTCGACAGACCTTGTAACACAAGGATATGGTAGACACCTGCAGAGCCAGCCCCAAGGAGATGGGCTTAGAGTGTTTGTATCACAAAGACAAGGACTTGGGTTTCATCCACAGCATTCGTGTGAAAACCTGGGCATAGCCATGTACACTTGTCAACCCAGCATTAGGGAGGCAGAGACTGGTAGATCTCTGGGGGCCCCCTGGCCAGTTAGCTTAGCATATTTAGTGAATTCCAAGCCCAAGAAAGTGAAGTGGACAGAGCCTGAGGAACAATACCTCAGGTAGTCTTCTGGCCTTCATATGCCTGTCACATGTGAACACGACTGAGCATGCGTAGGGGCAGACTCCCATAGGCCTGGAGTATGTGTTTATAAGTTTGTAACTTAGGTCTAGCTGAAAGAGACGTTCCCTGGGCCTGTGTGAGTCTCTGAGGCACACGGATGGAAGAGCCAGAGCATAACCTACAAGGCCGTGTTTATGTATACAAGTGATACAGGTGTTGCAATACACTTGACAATGTTTGAAATTTAATGTTAATAAATATGACTCCATTGCTATAGAAGAATCATATGCAAATTGTCAGTTTAAATAATGGTATTTACAAAATTGCATTCTTTAAACATTATGTTAATGTTTTGAGGGAATGAAACCACTATTTGAGTATGAGGTGCACATGGTTGATTGAAACCAAAGGCTGAGTCACTTTTCATGTGTCTGCAGAATGCCACTACCATTTCCCCATTGCTTTTGTAGTTTCGTGTATCTGCGGAAGTGTGTGTTCGCATTTGTGTGCAGTAGAGTTTTACGATATTTGGAACATCTTGTCTCTGAATAAGTCATCTCTCAGG
Organism: Dicrostonyx torquatus; assembly: GCA_028555095.1. NCBI lineage: Eukaryota > Metazoa > Chordata > Mammalia > Rodentia > Cricetidae > Dicrostonyx > Dicrostonyx torquatus. Next base: position 12,788,725 of record JAQHUG010000006.1, read on the forward strand.
GTTTTGGCAGGGTGCCTTGCAGTCCTTTGAGAGACTTAATCCAACCTAAATTGCTCTCGACTGCATCATTAAGTGTGTGCAGTCTCAATGGCCAGAAGGCGCCCGACAATGCGCATGTCATCTGCTACCTTGAGATGTGCTGGGGATGAAGATAGAGGCGTGTGCATGCGAGACACAGGATGTTTCGCTGAGCCACACTCCCAACCTCTGTTGTTGTCGACGTTCATTTGTTTGTCATTGTGTATTCTGAGACAGAATCTTTATGGCGTGCTCTGACTGATTACTTGCCCTGTAGCCCAGTTAGGACTTGAACTCATGACTGTTTTGCTTCAACCTCTTGATTACTTGGTATTACAGGCCTGCACCACCAAATCAGGCAACAGAGATTTTTTGTTGTTGTTGTTTGGTTTGGTTGGTTGGTTGGCTTTTCAAAACAGGATTTATATTTGTACTTCTGGCTGTCCTGGAGCTCACTCTGTAGAACAGGCTGGCTTTGAACTCACAGAGATCAACTTGCCTCTACCTACTAAGTAGAGACAAGAAGATTATTTTTAATAAATTTAGTTCTAATGACTTACAATATTATTTCCAAATTTAATTGAATTAGATTTTTATTTTGCTCTTTATTGAGTCATCAACACAAATGTGCATGTCCCTCTATCACACACACGCACACGTGCACACGCACACACACACACACACACATACACATGCACACATGAACACACAAGCCTTTGCCAATTGGTCCTAGATTTATAATTGAACATTAATTCCTACTGACGTTTTCTTCCTGATGCCATCTTGTAACACCTGATGGCCACTTCATCAACTTACTACAGTCAGGGATTTCTTTAAATTCTTTTGCTTTTTCTTCCCAGTCTACTAACAAGCAGTTTAAAAACTGTTCTGGGTGGACTTAGCAGGACGTATTGATCAGAGTCCGGCTGGTACCCATAAGATTTACCCTGGCACATTCTTTCTCATGATGTGGAGACACACGTGTTTGATAACGTGGCAATGCTTAGCTTGCCGAGCCTGTTGTTAGATGCTGTGTTCTGTCTCAGCCTTCCTCTTTTGGTCCTTCTCATTCTGTCCTTTCTAATTGCTCACACTGATGAGTTTGATATCTTATGACTCTTGAGTGATTTCATGCCTCTTCTTAAAAATAGGGGCATTAAGTGAATCGAGATTCATGATTGGTTTTGGAAGCCAATTTGAGGCTGTCATACTTGGACTCAGGCAGTGCCTTTGGGTTCAGAGCTAAGGAGTCAATTAACTATAATTTCGACTGAGACTATATTTCAGTGCTTCTTACTTAGATAACATCTTTGGAAAATGTGAAAAAGTAGACTTGTGTAATTTTTCCTTTGTCTTATTTTGATAATTCACGACTTTAGTTATCGATAAAAAATGTTGCATATACAATCTGCTTAGAAAAGTTTGCCAAATGCAGCTGAAGGGGAAATGTCAATAAACGATGAAGTTGTTTTCAAATCATGCAACCATGAGTTTTTCACATTCTGCATTTTAAGAATGTTCTGGTTTAAGCCATTCCCATCCTGTGGGACATGAAGCTCATTTGAAAGGCCTGGAAAAGGTCTAGGAAGAATGTCCCCAGTTTATACTGTTAGGCTAACCACGAAGGATGGTCCTCAATAAACATGGCTTTTGTAAATTATTGCCTTTTGGCAAATCAGTGAAAATGTAAGCCTTGAAAGCATGCCAATTCTTGGCAGTTGTCTTTTCTATGAGAAAGTGTGTTGGACAGACGTGAAAGGGGATGGATTGGGAAGGAAGGGGAGTAGCATACATTCAGGAGTTTGCCTTGCAGGGGCACTGTCCACGCTCTCTTCAGTTGTTCTCACAAAGGGACAAATCATGGTCCAAGAGTGGGAGCAGTGTTCATGTGGTATTGATATTCCTTTCAAAGAAAATTCTACCAAGTTTATTTTGTTTGCTCAGGAGATAGCCACTATTATGTTAGCCTTCTGTGATAACAGCGGTTGAGTGAGGGGAGCAACTTCCAGCTTAAAGAGATTCCTTGATTTAGTTTTGTGACCACACTCTCGCCAGGGTGACCTCAAGAAGTGAACCATCCAGTCTCTTGAGCTATGGAGACCTACATAAAACACACCGAAAAACTGACACACTGACATACTACAAGATTTATTTGTCAGGGTACACTCCAACTGGCTGTCTGTTGCTGCCAATGGCTAACTTGTATGCTCCAACCTTTCCTAAAAATAGAAATTAAGAAGGAAGATCCACTTAGCTTAGTACTAAAGACTGTGCTTGCCCTGAAATGAATTAAATCTGGACTTATTTTTTCTCTGTTTTTTTTTTTCCATTATACTTTGTGATCGCTAGAATGTGGGCCTTGGGGAGGTTCCCTTAAGAATATTTCCTAGGAACTCGGTTACATTTCACATTATATTGCCAATTTAAGTTTTTTGACATTAATGTATGATATATACCATAAAAATAATGGCATATTTCATCAATAGAGAGCACTTTCAGAGGGCTCGTGATGTGTCTTCCCCTGGAAGACCAAAGCAGAGCATGATTAATGTGCTCAGCCTGTTTGGAGATTGATCTGAGGCAAAACAAATTCAAAATACTAGGTGCTACCCATTAGCGTTCAAGCAGAATTAAATATTTCAAAGTAGAAGTCAAGATTGCATGGCGCTGAATTTACATTAATCGTCAGGTACCTGGCAGGGAGAATCTTGGTTTCCGATGAGGACTTTTATTTGGTTAAGAGTCACGATTGCCAGTGCACGTATTTGGGGGATTTTACAAGGCTTTTATTTTGAGTTAGCTGTATAGTCACACATAGTTATTGATAAATCATGCAGAGATTTTGTACACCGATGGTCATCTGCACCCATAGTAATAATATCTTCCAAAACTATTTACGTTTTAATTTCTTTCAGAATATATGATTTGTAGACCATAAACCACACTCAGCCAATAGCCAGAGTTGGAAGAGTTTGGGCAGCTGCGTAATCACAGCCTATCAGGACAGAGGATGAATCCCTCTCCCCGACACTACCTTACATCTTCTGACGTCCCGGCTCCACCTCCACCCCAGGTCCCGTTTAACATCCACTGCTGTCAATATTTACTCCTCTGTGACACAAGCTCTAAAATCTCACCCTACTGATGTTCTCATGAGATAATTGTCTAAGGACTCCTGGCGATATCTTTATCAAACTAGGGAGCTTTCGCTTCCCTTGGACGGGTCACCAGCTTGATAAGACCCATCCGAGAGCATAGCGTCGAACTCATAGAGCACCATGGGACCTAGGAATTTTGCAAGTTTGGGATTGTATATTTATATATTTGCTGACATGGTTGCGTGGCATTATCTACCTTCTTGTCCTCTTACCTTCGTCTCAGATGCCTTTTTATTTATTAGTGCACTTTGGAGATAAGTTCTCAGGAGGTAGCCTCATGCTTGTTTTAAGCCGAGACAACCTTTGAACTCCCGAGGCTCCTGCCTCAGCCTCTGAGGAGCTGCAGCTGTAACCCTTTGCCACAATGCCCGGTCTTATCTAGTACTCAGAGGCTTTAAGGGTTCAGGTGTTGATTGGATCGGCTATTAAGAAAGGTGTTATTAGGTGAACCTTGCATCAGAATGCATTTTCTTTTTCCTCTACTAGTTACAGTTCAGGCCAAGAGTGATGCAATGACCAGGATGTCGGCCAGCACTGGCACTCTGGCTGCTTAGCTATTCCTTCATCATCCTGTGACATCATTACCTGTGAGGGGTGCCAAGCCCTTTAGAGCAATTTATTAGTGACCATGAATGATTCTCTTATTTTTTGGCTCTCATTTGTGACCCTTTTATATCATTAATCCTGGATCTTATGAATTAACTACGATCAAACTATCAGTGTGCATTTTTGTTAGTACTGCAAATAGCAGAGCCAGCCTGAAGCATTTTATTTAATAAGCTTTCCCACCATTCAATAAGCCATAGGATGCCAACATCACACTTCACAATGGTCATTATGTTAAATGGTTATTTCCTGTTATTTTATGGAATAAAACCCTTCAGCGCACTGAAGTCCAAAAGCATGAGTCACGGTGACTAACCTGCATCTCTCTGATGCTCCCCATCATGCGCCTGACACTGCTTCCGCTTCTCTGTGCACGGTGAGATTTTGCTCTAAATGTATTCCATCTCCCATTTGTCATACCAGTGAGTTAATCCATTTAAGTATAATTTGAACATTTCTTATTTTAAATGCATTTAATGAATCTCAACATGGAAAATTTCATTTTCTCTGATACATAGTGCTACTTCTATAACAGTCTAGTAAGTTTCCTTTGCTCAGTATATAAATAAAACTGTTAAACTGAAAGAGGCTATGAGTCTGTGAACGAATTCAGCTTTGTGAAAGACATGGACATAATAAAATAAAAGTAATAAAATGTAATATTTGAAGGAATAAACATGAAGAATTTTCTGAAGTTAGGGATACCATAACTTTTCCGAATACTGAGCAGTCTAAGAGAATACATCCAGAGTGCAAACGTAACAGCTCTGACAGCCACCAAAGATGAAGATGCCACACGTGGCCAGAGAGAATGAGACAAATGACAAGACACGGGTTCAGAAGAGGAAGGTGAAATTATGTTCAACGGTAACCACAGATGAACTCAGGGACTGGAACAGAGCTTGGAAGGGAAGGTTGAAAACAATCTGAAAACCCACAGCTGCGACTGTAGATGGACGCGATTAAAAATCAGGAAGAACACATAATGGCCAAAGAAATTTGTGGCAAGATTATCACTACTAGATGGGGCTTTTACATTTTAAACATTTTATTACAGTCACATAGAGGCCATTTGCATGTATCCCTCAGCCCCTGCTCCATCCAGTACCCTTTCCTGCTTTCCCCCGTCTGACCTAGCTGGCTTTTTATTGCTCTAATGAAGATCACGGCAAAAAGCAACTTGGAGAGGAAAGGGGTTACGTGAATGACACACCTCATGGCACAGTCTATCACTGAAGAAAGTTGGAGCTGGAATTCAAGGTGGAAACTGAAGCCAAGCCTATGGAAGAATGCTGGTTACAGGCTCGTTCTCTGGGGCTGGTTCAGCTTCTTTATTTTATATAACCCAGGACCACCTTTCCAGGTGGGTGGCCCACCTCCAGTGAGCTGGGCCCTCCCAGATCAAACGGTAATCAAGACAATGGCAGACAGACTTGCCTAGAGACCCGTCTTAGAGAGTCGCTTTCTCAATTGAGATTCTCTCTTCCCAGATGAGCCTTACTTGTACCAAGTCAACAAAACCAAACCAAACAACAACAAAATAATCAGCATGAATTTCCATTAGTTGATTTATTCCCCTAGACACGTTCACTTTAATTTTGTTTACTGTTTGCTTGTGTGTGTGTGTGTGTGTGTGTGTGTGTGTGTGTGTGTGTGGTGTTATCTATAAGTCTAGGACCCACACAGGAGAGAAAATATAATACCTATCTGTCTGATACTGATTTAATTCACTTATGTGATTATGTCCAATTGTAACTATTTCCTCCCCAACCTTGTATTCTTTTTTATGGCTGTAAACTTTGGTATATATAAGTGTACACCACATTTCCCTTCCACTGCCCTCTGTTGCTGGAAACACAGGTTGGCACCATTACTCAGCTCTTATACATAGTGTTACAGGAAACATTGAGGTGCAAACGTCTTTGTGATTGGTTGAGTTGGAGTCATTTGAGTGAACACCCGGGAGTGGTATAACTGGATCACTGACTTTAATATAAGACACAGACTCCAAGCTGGGCGGTGGTGGCGCACGCCTTTAATCCCAGCACTCGGGAGGCAGAGGCAGGCGGATCTTTGTGAGTTCGAGACCAGCCTGGTCTACAAGAGCTAGTTCCAGGACAGGCTCCAAAGCCACAGAGAAACCCTGTCTCAGAAAAAAAAAAAAAGACACAGACTCAAAAACTAATAGAAGAATAGGAAAAACATTTCAAGTCATCGGCATAGGGAGGCACTTTCTAAACATAGCCTAGGTTGTTCCGGAATTGACTAAAGCAATTTCATTAAATTAAAAAGCCTCTGTACCCCAAGCAACAGAAATTTATCCCAGGCTTGTAAGGTTGAGACACTACAAGACTCGGTTATCAGTTGACACAATTCATAACACCAAGATCCCAAGGATGTCTAATGTGATGTTATGAGATCAAGAACACAGCCTGTGAATGACTCCCCTTAGCCGTCCTTGTGTTACAAAGAGAAGTTCTAAAAGGGGACATTGCAGAGATTAGCATGGCCCTTCTATAAGGATGGCACAAGTTTGTAAAGCATTCCACATTTAAAAAACGCACAGCAACAAATAATTTTTTAAAGTAAAACACACACACACACACACACACACACACACGCCTGAGAACGGACTAAGCAAATAAGAGCATTTACCGCTCTAACCTAGGACTCCTACATGGCAGTTCACAATCTCCTGTAACTCCAGCTCCAAGATTTCCAGGACCATTTTCTGTCCACCATGGTTACTGCATGCATATAGTACACATACATACATGCAGGCAAAACACTCAAACATAAAATGAAGATAAATCACTTTTAGGCAGAGGCAGGCAGATCTCTGTGAGTTTGAGGTCAGCCTGGTCTTCAAGAGCTAGTTCCAGGACAGGTTCCAAAGCTACAGAGAAAACCTCCCCCACCCAAATAAAAGATAATTTATACAGATTTGCAGAGAAGAAATGAAGCTGACTTCATCCATGTAGACAATCTATAGAAAAGAACAAAACAGCTCTGAGAATTATTGAATCTTCGCATGGATTGCAGGACACAGGGAAGAGATGAGCTAGGTCTATCACATTAGTGTCTTCCAGCAACAATAAAGAGGGATCTGAATTAGAAGTAAAACACTAAGTCTGAGTGAGTAGATCTGCAGTCTGTGTGATGGAAACTGCTCATTTCTGATGACAGACGTCAAAGACTGAATGAGAGATGTTTCTGTTTCGTAGACAGACTCACATCACCAGGATGTCAATCTTACTCTATAGCCTCAATGAATTTTAATTTAGAATACCAGCAAGTATCTCATATTGATTCTAAAGTTTCCATGGAGAGGCCGGAGACCAAGAATAACCCACACAATGACAAAGGCAAAGAAAATTGGGGCTATAGTAATGAGTCATTATTATAAAGCTTAGGGAAGACAGTGTGCTCTCTGCTACAAAATACAGAAACAGACAATGGAAGAGAATCTACACCACAAAGGCAGACCCACAGTGCTGTCTCCTCACCTTTGACATACAAGTCATGGCGATAGAGTAGAAGGCAGGAAATATGTTAACAAATGGCATGAGATTAAATGGATATCCCTCTCTAAAAGTAAATAAATACGTGTAACACAGTTTGGTACTCTGCAAATGTTGACTTAAAATGAGTCCTATTCCTCAATATAAAATGTAAAATTAATCTCAGAAGGTTACCCAGAGGAACATCTGTATGACCTTATGTATGATAATGGCTCTTTAGATAGACGAGAAAAACAAAGCAGGAATGAAGAAAGGCGATGTGATAAACTGGGCCTCGGGTCAAACCTTCTAATCTGCAGAAGAGAACAAGGGCACGTAACAGATAAGGCGAAAATGCTTGCGGAGGAGATTTCTGAATTCCCAGAATCTGCACAGAACACTTAACATTCTAAGTTTTTAGAAAGTCATAACCTGAGAGAAAACTGGGCAAAGATCCTGAGTTGGTGAACCAACAAGGTCCTTCACCGTGATGGAGCCATCTTCTAATCCTCAATCTGACTATCCAGAGACATCTGGAGAAGAGCCCGGCTTGCATAGACTGGGCTGAAACACAAGGAAAACTCACACACGAGTCATTGGAGGAAGCAAAAGAAAGAGGAGGAAACAGTGAGCTTTAGGAGAAGGTGGGAGGATTTCTAAGTGTAGGATGGTAAAACCATTGATGAAAGGATTAGAAGGCTATTCCAAAACCCACTCACAGCGCTCAGTAAGCGCTATTCCCATCACCTTGGCTTCGTCTACCTTACTCATCCGAGTAGAACGAGCAAGTGCATGTATGGATCAATCATTAAGAGTTTTTTTAAACATTGGAATCCAAGCATAGACAACAAACTCACCCCTCTATTTTGGTACGTAACATAAAAGGTTAATAGTATTGTCAATCAGATAGGAGACCAAGAGAGATGTCAGCAAGTCTTGCTGTTCGATACGGTTTAAAACAAATTTTAAAATTAAAATTGAGGTAGTTGTTTCTCAAAATCTGTATTTCTGAAACATGGCTTTGAAAACATGTACTCCTTATCGATCACTCCTTATAACTCGCTGAGTCCAATTAGTGCCTGTCCTTATACACATGGGTAGAAGAAACCTACCAATGTCCTCCACCACCTAAACACGTGATTCTCTCTGCTCCAGCAGTCATCCAATGCCTCCAGCTCCTCAGCTATGGGTGGGACATCACGACTCTCCCCACCTCGTGTTGGAATTTGTAACTGTCCAGCTTTTGTGTAGGTCTTGGGCAGGCTGCTATACCCACAGTGAATTAAAGCAACAGCCATTCTGTGTCCAAAGTCAGCCTTCTTCAATCTTCCCCTCTGACCTCCCAGTTCTTACATTTTATGTGAATTATAAAAGATAAGAGGGGCTGAAGACATGACGTCGAGGGGTGCTGGAGGATGGTGTGGAGGTGAGGAGTAGGGGTGGGTAGGACATAGCTTGCAGTGACTGCAAGGATGAAACTTTCAAAGAATAGAAAAGAGCATCATACCATGATCTCCAGTATGTGATTAGTGCTCTCGCCCTACATGTCCTTGAAAAGAAATGCACTGTATCACCCTTGGCTGCTCGTGTGCATGTCTTTTAAATGGGGACATTTTCATTTTCTTAGGTATTCGGTGCAAACAATGCAGATCTGTCCTCCACACCTCCTCACCCCTTCCCGATTGCATGCCCCGCCTCTCATAACCCACCAAGTACAATTGGTGTGTAGCACATCCTCTTAGATGTGGAGACATCTGCTGCAGCATGGACTACCTATACCTGAGCCTCTCCCTTAAAGAAAATTGGCTATCTTTCCCCAATGAGACATCAACTATCAAGAACATTTTAATCTATTGCGATAAGTTTATACTGTGTAGGAAAGCTAGTCATAAAATATGAAAGCCACTTTTGCCTGCCACCCAAAGATAATCCCAGTGAGTAGTACATAGCGCTACTTTCAGACTTTGTAATGTAGGTAAATCTGTAATGTCTCTCTCCCTCTGTAGTCTTAAAGTTGGCTGTATACAGAAATTAAACCCCCTTTATCTAGAAAATAGGATTATACGTGCTAGTTGATTTTAAACTCGAAACTATTATGAGTTCATATCTGTATTTGTAAGTATTTGCATTATGTTTAAGTTGAGATGTATGCTTGCTTTTGGGCATTGAAAACATTTCATTCTTTTGAGTGTAATAAACACATCTCAAGATGCCAGGTCTTTCCTATGAACTTGACGCAATTCAGCAGAGAAGTTTCTGTGTACGGAAAGAGGCTCACATGTTGCTCTGATATGCACGTAAATAGCCATCCTCAAGGTGGACTTTCACTAATTATTTTGATGTGGTGGAGGACAATTCTGTATTCAGTCAGTCATGTTTTAAATAAATGCTGATTGGCCAGGCAGGAGGTATAGGCGGGAAAACCAGACAGGAAGTAGAGGTGAGGATAGGAGAAATTGGGGAAGCAGGAAGCTCCCTTGGCATTCCTGCTCAAGACCATCTAAGAAGCAGGATGTAAGCTTCCCAGCTGAGAAAAGGTACTGAGCCATGTGGCTAACATAGATAAGAACAATGGGTTAATATAAGTTACAAGAGCTAGTAAAAAGACTGAGCTAATGGGCCAATCAGTTTATAAACTAATGTAGACTCTCTGTGTGATTTTCTTTGAGGTTTGCCAGCTGTGAGGTACTGGGTGAGACAGAAACCCCAACAAGCAGGCCCCTTGTGTTACATTGATGAATTCCTAGAACTATGGTATTTACAGTGTTAAAAGGCCTAAAGATAACTGTATTTATTTTCATCAGGAAACATAAAGTTACTCATCTCATCTATGTATTAAAGTTGTGTGCCAAAGGAAGCCTAGCTGTTTCCATACCAAGTAGTGACCAGGATGAAAACCTTTCCTTAAGTCTGTGGCAAAATTTCCTCTGTAATTGAGAACCACAAGGAAGCCAGGATTGTGTTTTTGGAGCATTGATATGGCATTTAATTCCGTCTTATCAATCACAAGATTTCACGATACTGGCCTGTGGGTTGAAAATAAAGACAAAATATCAAATGAAAAAATAAAAGCGTCTAGGTCAAAAGCAAAAGGAATAAAATGTTGTTTTCATGGACATCACAGGCCTTCTTTGGCTGGATCTGCTCCTCCGACTCCGACAGGCACCTTCCCAAGTCCAGCCTGCGGTTAGTTTGTGGAACACAGACTGCACATGTGATCAGTGTGACAGTGCCATGTGCCCGAGTCCTTACCACGCTCCTCCAGCTTTTATCAAGAAAGTACAATTTGAAACATCACCTTGGGGTGAGAAAATTCTTTCATTAAGATTTTTTTTGAACTAAAGCAAAACAAAACAGCAGCAAAGAAAAACAAATTTTAATACAAAACAAGCTTGAGATTGTTTTCATATTTTCATGCAGTAAGATTTTGTCTTTCCTTAAATCTGTGCAATGCAACAGAGTTTTACAAGTACAGACAAGAGCATGGTTGTATGGGTGTTTTGGGGTGTTGGGACAAGGCAAGGTAACTCTGGAAATTCTTTTTTTTTTCCATTCAAATCCCTGGAACCAGAAGTTGAGTTTTCCTCTGTTCTTAATTTTATCCCAGTAGAGTCCATCTTCCCTAGACCTACAGCCACTGCAGACAATTGTATCCCATTGACATCTAGAGTGCATCTGCCCTAGATCTACCACCCCAACAGACAGTTGTATCCCAGTGACATCTAGAGTCCATCTTCCCTAGATCTACCACCCCGACAGACAGTTGTGTCCCACTGACATCTAGAATGCATCTTCCCTAGACCTACAGCCATTGCAGACAGTTATATCCCAGTGTCATATAGAATGCATCTTCCCTAGACCTACAGCCACTGCAGACAGTTGTATCCCAGTGACATCTAGAGTGCATCTTCCCTAGACCTACAGCCACTGCAGACAGTTGTATCCCAGTGACATCTAGAGCACATTGTCCCTAGACCTACAGCCACTGCAGACAGATGCATCCCAGTGACATCTGATGGTGCCTAGATGTAGGAGTCTGTTAAGTTTCTGCTGATTTATATACACATGATAAAACGACACAGAAATAATGCTCCTTCACATTTTACAGGTTGCTCTATTCTGTAGACCACATGGTCTGAGCCCATCATGGGCCAGTACCTTGAAGGTTGAGAATCCCCAGGGGTTAATGATAACATTTCACATAGAATTGTGCCATGTGTTCTGTGGCGACCATCCAAACTTGAGGCCAAAGTCTCTGGTGGGTATTTTTTCCTCTCCCTTACCTCATTTTCAACTTCCTCTTTTCTTTTATCTCCTTCTCTTCCTGTTCTTCTCCTTTCTTCTCCTCTTTCTTCTTTCTCTTATTCTTCATCTTTTAAATCCTCTCTCTTCTAATCTCTGTGTTTTTTGCCTCCTCCTCAATATCTTCTTCCACACTTCCTCCTCATGTCCTCCAATCTGTAACCTCGGATTCCGCATTAATATCTTCTAGGATTGGTTGTAGACATTACTGATCCCCATTCAATAGTTACTTTTAGTCGGTGGTAAAATACTGACTTCCCCTCCCTTTAGAGATGAAGAAACCAGGATTTACAGGTGTAACATGGATTTAAAAATTAACTTTGTTCAAAAGCACTGATGGCTTCTCCTAACCTGAATAATTCTCAGTTACTGATGCCATCATGACGGAGAACATTAGTAGGCCTTGTTCCCTGAGGGTCAGTCATGTGCCCGTTCTATCTGTAAACTGTTTTTATTAGTACACAGTGAGCATACATATTTATGGGATATAGCATGCTAGTTGAGCACATGGGCATAGAGTACAATAATTCCACAGAGGTTCCTGCTATGTTCATGTTCTCGTGTGCCTGTGGCTTTTTTTGCATGGAGAGCGATAAGACCCTTTCAAGGGCTTCTGGACATTTACGGTTAATTGCCAACTATAGCTCACAGAGATGCCCAGGCCATCAGAAGTCTTTCCTGCAGTCAAACCGTACTCACCCCTGTATTCATTACTTCGCCATCCTCGAGTCTGCCCCTGGACCACCACAGCCTCAGTGACCCCTCTTCTGCTTCATCACCCATGTGGCTTCCACATGTCATCGAGGGTGCAACCACATTTGTCACTAAACTTCACTTAACTGGAGTCCCACTATATAGCTGGAACTGACATGACTCCATCTTGTTAGAGCTGGATCCAGTTCCACTGTGTCCATAAACTACAGTGTCTTTATCCACTTTTACACTGCTGGAAAGAAATGTATTTTAAATGCTTCCCTTAGGGTTTAGAATATTGAGGGCACGTACTTCCCACTACAGTGGCCTTTTCTGCAGTCAGTAAGCAACAATAAAACTATATTTTCTGATGTCTAGCCTGAAATTAACTCCAATATTTATTATGAAATAAGCTTGCTTGGTGTTTGTGTATGGTAATTGTCAGTAAGGGAAAGTTTAAAGTATCTCCCTGTCTCTCTCTCTCTCTCTCTCTCTCTCTCCCTCCCTCCTTCTTTCCTTTCTTCCTTCTTTCTTTTGTATTTCTTTACCAATGACCCATGGTGCCTGTCTATAATTTCAGTACTTGAATGGCTGAATCAGGAGGATCACTGTAAGTTCAAGGCCAGTTTGGATTTCATAGTCAGTTCATCGCTAATCTGGGCTACATGACAAGGCCCTGTCTCAAAAAATCAGGTGACCAAAGACCTGTAACTAGCAGAGGTTAGTTGTACCTTTGTTTTGCTAAATGAGTTTGTTCTCTAGTTGGAAATGTCCTTTTGGGTGATCTCATCATAGCTGATCATGAACTCTGTGCAGACATTAGCCTGCCCTCTAGCGTGCTGTAAATTCTTCCAAGAAGAGATTTCTTTGGACATCGGTATCAGAGTTAGATGTGGATTTTCAGCCATCACCTTAGCAACCACCTCTCTGCTCTTACTGTGCAGACAGTGTGGGCGGTGTAAACATAGGTGTCTAGCATCTCCTGAGACAGGGTAGTAAGGGAACCAAGGCTGAATGCAGAAGGACAGGAATATGACGCAGGTGTCACTAGAGAACAGAGGACAGGGACATCACATGGCCATCTCCAGAGAACATTGGGAGAGGAAAAGACGTCAGCTACTCAGTTGATGACATACAAGTACTTATGATTAAAAGAATAATTTCATCACTGTAAGAATATTATAGAACCCTGAAAACTGACTGAAGTACAAGGTGCATTCCTTAGAGATAACTAGAGCTTTGAGCACTGCGGCCTAGTTTCCACGTAACATTCATATTTTCTTCTCTGTTTGCTTTTCCCCCCTCAGTCAAGTAGAAAATACCCACAGCCTTTGCTTCCTGTTGAAATGTTCAGTATACTGTGAAATAGAAACACAATGGAAAAGAGAGTTCTTATTTATTTTTTCTCTCTTTAAAAATATAAAGGGAGAAATTATCTGTTGCACATATTTGGACTTAATGGTCCTCAATCATCAATGATACTTAATTTTACTTCCTTATTGACACAAACAGCTGATGTGTCTTCAATCTTTGAACTGCCATCCAAACTCTGCGGCCAATCCCACTTCCTTCCTCAGGCAGGGAAGTAGGTGTCGTGCTACATCCTTGTTAGTGACCCATTTATACAGCACTTAACACCCTGGGTGTTCAAGAAACAGAATGAGTATGGCAAACTACCACAGGGCAACAAAAAAAGAGGATGGCTTTAGCATGCCAGAGCTAAATGTGGGCAATCAAATACCCTTGCAAGTATTGTTGATGAGATTCTTTACAAAGTGAGATTGGTTTATTTCCCAATTCATTGCAAAGTTTGGAACTATAGGGGGATCAGTTAATACTCATTTTACTGTCTGTGAATTCCTTTACTTTCTTTACTGTTGGAGTCCAGAGGAGTGGGATTTTCATATTTCGACATAATTTTAAAGGTCATAAGAGAATCCTCATCCATGACTTTTTCTGATTTATAAAATAGTTTTAATGGCAAAGTATTCAGAGGTTCTTAACTCACAAGTTTTAATTTTCCATTCCCTGACAGTGATGGGCACATGGATAAAAATGGCATGGCTCTGCATTTCTTCTGACATTTCATCCTTCTAGTGTTGATCACTGCTTGCCCCTGTATAGTGACAAGCCTTTCCACGGTGGTGGCCTTGTTCATGCATTCAACTGTAAACCCTGTCAGTGCCACAGCCACGCCAGAAGCTGCCACGATGATGCTTCTGTGGACCCATTTTCTCTGGAACACAGCAGAGGCGGCAGAGAAGTCTGTGATGACTGCAGCATCACAGGACAGGTAATCTCAAATCCTGAGTGACTGGCTCAGCCTGTGGGACTATGGGTGTCTGTCTCTAGATGCACGGTATTTTAAATTATGATATAGTTATTTGGGGATGAGCTTACATGCTGTTAAGTTTGGAAGGAAAAACTTGTTCATCGAATGTTCTCCATCCAGAAATAGTCCTTCATTGTGTTTGCAGGAAGGTGTTTCCCAGAAAGAGTTCACATCGTTGACCAAACTGCTGATTTCAATAGCTTCACCTAACTCAGTTTGAATTCATCCTTACAGTAAGTTCCTTGTGTCACTTACATTCCTGTCTTCCTTGTGTCTGGCTTCACACATGGGCAAGTTACATTTGCTCAGACATTAACAGAAACCAACAATCTTTTTAAGACATCATGAGTATATGGACCGAGAAGATGGCTCATAGGAAAAAGCACTCACTGGAGAGCCCGAAAGTCTGAGCTGCGTTTTCCAACCTACACGGTGGAAGGAGAGGAACGACTCCTACAGGTTGTCCTCTGCCCTCCAGAGGCACACAGTGGTGCACACATGTCCATCACACACACACACACACACACACACACACACACACACACGTAACAAACTGGTTATTAAATCACTGCAGTGATTCATAGTCTAGCAGTATTAAAATCACCGCTTTCTGAGAAACGGTATTAACATGGCGGCAAAATCAGGCAGCATCAGTGTTTGTAAAATATAATACAAATATAATGGGCCCCAAAGTGTTATTCTGGGGCGTGAGAGAATGAATTACATAATTATTGGTGACATAAAAGAGCATGAGAAGCTGACCGGGCATGGTTGCCATGGCGGTGAGCATTCCCGCATTGGTAATGCAAGGGCAAGTTTCAGAGCAGGCAAACAACTTGAGGTGCCAATGTCAGTATCCTAGAAGCATTATAAATTCATTTAATTTTTAATTAATCATAAGATAATAACCATCAGAATGAAAAAAAATTGGTTGGTTATCTAGTTTTCTGATATTGGATCTATTTCCAGCAACATCTGAACAGAGTGTATGGTTTGTAGTGGGAAATTTGATAGCCTGACAGCTTATTTCAGCCTCTTTCCCTGGTCTTGGCACTCCCCACATGGACTCTGGAAATTACTCGGAACATAGGTTCCCATTCACAAGAGGGCAAGAGGAAAGGCTGATCGATAAGCTGGCAGCCGTAGGCACTGTGCGACTCACTGGACTCTGCTACACTCTTCCAATACTTAACGCAAGGCCTCTCTGGTATTCTGAGACTTGAAGTAAGAAATAACTAACAGATACATTCAAAACTGTTAGCCACACAACCATCCATCATGTAAGAGCGTTCTCCAAGCCGGGCGGTGGTGGCGCACGCCCTTAATCCCAGCACTCAGGAGGCAGAGGCAGGCGGATCTCTGTGAGTTTGAGACCAGCCTGGTCTACAAGAGCTAGTTCCAGGACAGGCTCCAAAGCCACAGAGAAACCCTGTCTCAAAAAAAAAAAAAAAAAAGAGCGTTCTCCAGTTTTTTCAGAGTCGACTTCTGAAAAACACATCTTTATAATTTTGTATGTGTGGCTGTGTGTTGACCACGTGTGTATGTATGCTGATCATGTGTCCGTATGTGGAAGCCAGAAGTTACCATCACCTGTCTTCCTCAGTCACCTTCCACCTTGTGTCCCTCTTCCTAGAACGGGTTCATTTGGCTGAACTGGTTGGTCAGTGAGCCCCAGGGACCCATCTGTCACTGGGTAACTGGTGTGTGCCCCTCCATGTGCCTGGCTGTTTTTGTGTGTGCTGGGTATCAGATTCGGGTCCTCCTGCGTTCGCACCAAGGGCCTTACCAACACTGCGAGCTCTGTGACTCTTGGCAAATGTTTGTAATACAGCATTCCTACTTCCTTCCCGCATCCGTAGGTGTCATCTACCACGAGTGTCGCGGTTCCTCAAATTTTGCTTTAGAAATAAGTGCCTGGCCATAGGGATGAAAGTTTGAGTTTGGGAATGGCTTCTTTTAAAAATGTATGCTCCCTTCCAAAGCAAAACTTCCCCGAAGTGTGGCATTGCATAGCAGATGGGCGTTTAATGGAGTACAGCACCATTTGGAACAGGTTCACCGTTTCATATGCTCCGGATCACTAAATTGGCAGGTAGAGATGAAAGGTGCATTAAAATGGACGTCCCGAAAATTACAGAATTTCCTCAAAGGGATACAGTCTTTAATCTTGAATTATGCAGCCGATTGTAATGAATTATGAGTCCTAATGCACACCCTATCCCGACGCAGGGAGAAACTGTGAGTCCTGCCAGGATTACTTTCCCCGGCCCATTGGTGCAGGTCCCTCTGCCCTCGGCATCGGCAAGCCCTGTGACTGTAACCGCACGGGGACTAGAAATGGCAGCCTCCTCTGTGAGCCGGTGAGATACTTCAGTGATGGAGGTAACGCATGGCTCTCCTGCTAGAGGTCGGTTTGGGACAGTCCCCCAGGGTCTTCAGTTCTGAGTTAGCATTTCAGAGACAGCCAAGGTAGATAGGACCCTGAGCAGGGTCCATCGTGAATGTGAACTCTGGGTACTGTGTAGTGGTCCCTTTACAGAAAAGAAGGACTTGTTCCATTTTAATTTTGAAAAAAATGTCAAAAAGAGAATTGGAGAATGGGAATTCTATTCAAACTTCAAAAGTAGTGAAGCATTTTTAAAAATTATAAATAAGACACTTTAATTCCCAGGCCAGTCGAAGACAGTGCTGCAAAAGCTAGCTATGTGCAGACCCAAGTGGAAGTCCTCGTGTTTCTCTGCTTCCGAGTGTCTCATTTCTACCTGCCTAATCGTTTAAAATACAATATTTTGTTTATATTCTTAAATTACAGTTATTATCTATGTCCCTAATTTTGAGGTATGACTTACATGAATGCAAATCTTCACTAAGCTGCCTGAAGTCCTTCTTTCTAGTCAATAGCTCTATATTAAATTGGGTTGTAATTATCTCTAGTTTTCACTTGTCCACCTCATATCAACAAATAACCAGATAAAGGAAAATTAGTCTTATAAAACCAACTTAATGATTGTATTAGTTTTAATGAATGTATATTATTTTGAATAGTTGAAAATATAGAGGTTGCCAGGCAGTGGTGGCACAAGCCTTTAATCCCAGCACTTGGGAGGCAAGCCAGGTGGATCTCTGTGAGTTCAAGGACAGCCTGGTCTACAGAGTGAGTTCCAGGTCAGTTAGGGCTACACACAGAAACGCTGTCATGAAAAATCCAGAAAAAAAGAAGTGTAAAAATATATATGATCTGTAAAATATTAATTTTAATCATTTGTAGTTCCTTTAAAATTATTTCCTTTCCAATTCTATTTCATTTATAATTTTGTGGTAAGAAAATAAGATAATTTTCTTGAAATCTAGTATGTAACAGAGGGTGACATACAGGGACATGTATATAAACAGAAATTGCTGCAAGATTTTCCAGATTTGAAACAATCCTGTGTCTGTTTCTAAACCACACTCACATTTTGCATTGTTTTTTAAATTACTTTTTCATTCTTTGAGTACAGAAATCACTGATGATTTTAGGAATATTTTTCCATGATCCAATGTCCAAATAGGAATAGAATTTTAAAATGTTACTGTGCTTTACAATAGAATGAAAGAATCTACATTTACAAAGTCATCAATGATGTGAGAATGATAAACTATTGCATTCACTTCAAGGACAGTTTTCAAATTCCATGCAGCTATGATACTTAATAACACTCGGGAGCATGCATGGACTCTAGGCTGTATTTTAAGTCTTATTTTTCACCGTACCTGAGGAACAACACTACCACCAAATGGCTGGCGGTGCCCTGCTCTGTGCTCTGTGTTCTAAAAGGGAATTTTCCCTTTGACCTTGGTCACTGAACTCTCAATCCAGTCCCATGAGATAGGACAGATTAAACAACCTCCTTTCACCATAAGAAATGCTGCATTCCTGCCCTATATGAATACAGAGACCTTGAGAATAGCATGAAGCAAGGTTGAGTCATTGAACCCTAAAAATTCTTATGCTACAGTCAAGACCACAAAAACATGTGAGTCAGAACAACACTGTTAATTGGAAAGTAAAATGAATAATTACTATCTTAGAGGCTTTCTTTTGCAGATCCCAGGGATCCCAAGCATGACCCTGTGAGTTCAGAACTTCTGTGTCTCTTTAAACTAAACAGAAGCACATCGCTGTGTTCTCTTCCTTTTTGCTTTCCTTTCTGATCCTTCTGAAGAAAGATGGCACTAGTGATTTTAGCATGCCCAGAGGAGACAGGTAGCTCAAAGGACTCTGGGAAAGAGGTCCTGTTTTCTTATCACAGGCTTGGATGTCAACAGAAGAGCCTATGAAGGAAATTCCCAGGGTACTACTCCACCCTCCTTTCTCCACTGTGAGAAAGTGTGAGTGTGTAAATGTGTGCACACATATAACATACGTATGAAATTGGAGGACAACTTTCAAGAGCTCGTGTCCCCTTTGCACAGTAGACTCCAGGGATGAACTCAGGCCTTAAGTTTTATGTGGCTAGTGTTTTCCTAACGGAGGTTTCTCACTGGTTCCCTGCATCCTATCTTAAAAACAAATTATTTCCTATGCTTTCCACTCTGAGACTCTGAACAATTGTATCACCTTGGGCTCTATGATCTCAATAGTTGAGACCCTCCCTTAAGTGTTATTTTCTTAAATGGAAAGATAAAACAACTAGAGAAGTATAAAAGTTGGCTGGAACCTGAAGATATGGATGCAAGTACACAAACAGAGATACTGATTATCACAGGGCTCAACGCATCACCAATAGGCGGCTGCATCAGCACCAGGACAGATAGATAAGGCTAAGCAATGCTAGACCCGAGAGAAAGGGGCTGAGGAGGGAGATGGAACAGAAATGCATCAGTGCAGCAAAGAGATGTAAGAAATCAACCCAAAATTTCTTAGTAAACTTGACAGATTCAGCAACACCCCGAAGTGAGAAGAAAATCCATTCCTGTTTACACATATGTCAAATCCTGTTTTTTATATCAAATACTATTAATGACCCAAATATATATTTTGAAATAACCATGTATGCAGGAAACAAATTAGAAACATAGTGCTCTAAATGAAGATTTGAGCAAACATTGCTGTATGTCCCTCTGTTCATAATGAGGACCCAAAATTGTTTAATTTTAACCAGTTTGGATAATTTACAAGGAATTTTCAAATTCTTGATTCATTTGTATCTTTTTTTTAAAGATTTATTTACTAAGCATACAATGTACTGCTGGCAAGGAAGGCACCAGGTCCTCTTACAGATGGTTGTGAGCCACCATGTGGTTGCTGGGAATTGAACTCAGGACCCCTGAAAGCGCAGCCAGTGCTCTTACCCTCTGCGCCATCTCTCCAGCCCTCATTTGTATCTTTCTTACTTCAGAAAGACAACTTACTCTTATAAGTGATGTTTGTATTACAACTTCATTAACTAAAGACATGCTAAACAGGCTGTCGCCTCTGGAAATTGGGAACAACTTTTTTCACTATTACTAAAACACAACAAAAACAATTACTAAATTCAGTTGAGCAAACAAATGTATATTTTGAAAGACTTCTCTGCTTGTGTGTGTGTGTGTGTGTGTGTGTGTGTGAGAGAGAGAGAGAGAGAGAGAGAGAGAGAGAGCATGCACATGTGTGCATGTGTGTGTATGTGTTTGTGCCTGTGTGTCTGTGTGTTGGAGGGGAATGCCACGTGTGTGCAGGTGTCTCCAAACCTGAATAGGGCAGTGGATTCCCAAGAGCTGGGAGTTTCAGGTGCATGAGCTAACTTATATGAGTACTGGGAACTGAACTAGGATCCTCTGCAAGAGCAGTCAGTACTCTTAACCACTCGTGGAGCCACCTCCCCACCCCTTAAAAGTACATTTTTAATGAAGCGTTATAAACATGAATAGTCCATTGCTTCATATTAGAAATAAATGCCACTATAAGATCTTAGATCTTATAGAGTAAAACACTATTTCATTAATAACGACTGTATTATTTTCCAGCAAACCCCAAGGCCAGGTGCTCCAGCTGCGACATCTAGATGGCATTTGCCATATAAGTGCTCTGAGTTAGCACAGTGGTATATTTTACACGCACCAAAAGACCCAAGTAGCAGTTTGATGTCTGAGTGAACTAAACTTAATCCGGTTGGAGGAAAGAAAGCCCGAGATGATACGGCATGAGCTGGGAGTCGTTGAGAGGCCGAAAGACCAGAGCTTCCCTGCTTCCTCTAAAGCCACTCAATGCCTCAGCACTGCTGGGGCTGGCAGCGTGCAGTCCTCCCAGGCTTTCTGCTCTGGACACAGAAGAGGCTGAGCAGATAGATGGTTGTCATCTGCCATCGCTTCTGGTGAGCAGACCAGAATCTTACCTCTCGCACACCCCTTAGCCATTGCCATGGGGAAGCCTGGAAGTTCAGAGGAAGGACCTTCTCAGAATCGCCTTTCGGGAGGAGGAGAAGGGGACACCATAAAAACATGGCAGGCTGACGGGCTTCCGGCACGGCAGGATGGAACAGCAAAGGGGTGTCAGTCTTGTGCCGGCGTGGAAGCCTATCTTCTCAAATGAATATTCTCAGCAGCTGAATGGGGTGAAAGGTCATGGAATCACGAAACACTTGCGTGTAAGCAAGTGCTGTGGTGCACGTTCTTCTCTGACATTTTCCAGTCCGTGACATTCATACGTAAAAGAAACCGCTACCCGCGTATATTTACTTTTGCAGTAGAGCATGTGCCTAGCTAAAGACCAGGCAGCTGATTGCACTAAGGCTAGGAACTCAGAGAAAAGTCATTGTCTCAGCGCTGGGAATACAAAGTCACTCCCCAAACTGACTGCTGGCCCAGGGCGGTGCCAACTGCTGGCAGGTGGGAAACACTGTGGACAGGTAGAGAGATGGTTTTTCTTAGAAACATGAGCAGAATGATAAGGTATTTCATAAATATTCTCTCTGTGTGTGTATGGATGTGGATGTGGATGCGTGCAAGACAGAGGTCAGAGGTCAACCATAGACATCACTTGTCAGGCTCCATCACTCTTTCATATTTTTGAAGTAGGGTCTCTCTCTAGTCTGGAACTCCCCAGTTAAATGAGGCAGGCTAGCAATCCAACCCAGGTACCCTCCTGTCTCTGTCAGCTCAGGGTTGAGATTCTAAGTGTGCACAACTCCACCTGGCTTCTCTAGACAGTTTCTCCAGATGGAGCCTCGTGCTTGCAAAGCTCTTGGTCCCCTGAGCCATCTCTTCGGTCTCCAGAATTATAAGAAAAATAGAGCTAAAATCAGCATCTTTCTAGTACTTAAATTTAGACTCTTACTCCAGTGTGGCATCCAGTTTAGAAGGCCTGTGTTTCCTTGAAGATCAGCAGTAAGGGGGTGCAGAGCTAAAAGGCTCCCAAATCAGCCTGAGTCTGGGAATTAACTTAATGGCAGGAGCTAAATAAGTCTCCAGTACTTGAAGTAACAGATGCCAAATGATAGTTTTGCAAGACTCAGCTCCAGAGCTTTGAGGATGAAGACTCCTGAGCTCCACATTTTAATTCTTCAGCCCTGGGTTATTTAGTTGTGTATAATTAAAGGACCAAATTCAGAAAATGAAATTGCGTGTTGGATATAGATAAATGTGATTTCTTTCTATGTTTAAAATGTCACGCACGCTTGAATAATATTTTCATAATCATGTACACAAAATAGCCATTTTAGCCCAAACAGTTTGGATAAATGTTCTCTAACGAGCATCCTAGGAGCAATGACAAATTCCTTGTCAACACTCGGTAGAAATTGTGAGTTCTGGACTGAGTGTTGTGGCGCAGTGTCCATGACCCCAGCATCTAGGAGGTGGGGGCATTTGGGATCTAGAATTCAATGTCATTCGTGGCGACAAAGTGAGTTTGAGGCAAGTCTGGGCTACATGAGAACCTACCATAAATCCCACACACACAGAGAGAGACAGAAAATAGTCATTATCCCTATTGTGTTTGACAGTATTTCCTAAGTATATTTTTAGTGATACAATGATTAATTTTAAATAATTTACTTCACAAGTACTTTGGGTTAAGACCCTCACAGGCTCTCTGCTTGTCGAGTCATATATAAAATGAATGAACAAGCTACCCAGACCCAGAACTATTAAATTTTAACTTTCCACATGAATGACTGTGCTCGCTTTTTTTTTTAAATGAACTAAACGTCTTTAGCTTTGTTATTTCCGAGGAAAACTCCAGGCTTCCTTTGGGATTTCTTCAGTTACCTATCCCACCTATGGATACCCAGAAGACGTTTCTTCTTAATGTGGGTCCTCGTGGACCAGATGTGCCTGATGAGGCAGTTTCAAAGGCTCCCTGTAGCCTGCCTTCTTGGCTCCCCTCGCGCCTCACTGAGAAGCTTTTCGGTTCGCTTTGTCTTAGCCCCCCCACCCCCCGCCAAACTACCTCCTTTTCTTTCCCCATTCTCATATTAGCATGATGAGTTCTGCAGTTCGCAGGTCCTTTAAGAGTGAAACGCCTCTTCCGTGGCCTCCCGTGCGGGTCCTAATGCTGTCCAGGTCATGTTGCTTCTGGTGGTTTCCTTCGGCTCACTTTTCTTTAGCTGTTCTTTCAGATGGCTGGTCACCTGGCTTTTATTTGACTGTTACACATGGATTTAATTTTTGGGGGGAGTGTCACTATTTAGCAAAGTCAAATCTGGGGGGATTTGAAAATTGTGGTTCAGATACAATTCCTCTCTGTCTCCCCAAAGCCATGTGTCAAACACTTTGTTCTGCTGCAGCGATGTTATGATGTGGTTGATGATTCCTCCAAAAAGATGGGATGGAGGAATGGTTACCATTGGGTTTTTGCCTTCTCCATTTTATTTCCTATCTAAGCTTGGCCTGTGTTTCTGTTGGTCTTAGGCGCTCTGCCTGGCTTCCTGTCTGGCCATACGTTCTCTATCTTACAGCTTCTTGTGCCTTGTGAGCTCTATGTTCTAGGACCTGTGTGTTTACCTCTATACCATTTGATCTTTGACGGACTTCCTGTGCAGTCAAAACATCTCTATCTGACTTCCTGTCTGACCACGTGATCACTGAGTTCCTGTGACACATGAGCACGACTGGCTCTCAGTCTGGTCGTGAGATCTTCCTGGTTTCCTGTCTGGCCTTGTGTTCTCTGCCTAGCTTTCTGTCTGACCGTGTGTTCTTTGCCCCATTTCCTGTCTGGCCACTTGAGTTCTGACTGGCTTCCTGTCTGGCTGTGGAAATTCTACTTCCTGCATATATTGCTTCTACTCTGATACCATCTGTCAAGAGGTTCATCTTGAGTGCCTAAGGTACTGTCATACTTCTGAACAAGTGAAAACTCCTTAGGTAAGGATAATTCCAGGCCATCATGACTTTGCCTTCTATCATCTAGGGCATGAGGCAATATACCACATTGTACCGACATATTGTTCTCCTAAACAAACTTAGAACTCTAGAGAGAAATACATAGTTCTCAGCTCTCTTTGCAAGGACTCCCTTACTCTATTCCCTTAGCCTTACAAAGCATTAGCAGAAAACACCACGTGGCTATTCCATATGAACATAGTTGTAAGTACCTCTACAATAATTATTGACCAGGCTCCTGCAGTCTAAACTGTGCTAATGCACCATGATGCGTGGGCGTGTGCCTTGAGAATGGAAAGTTATTTCACTATTTAAAGCTCAGTTGAAATAATATATCAATTCAATCATGCATTCGAATTAATATAATGTAATGAACCACATAAACACAAAGAGAAGTCCCTTGTAATGATCGCAGTAAGTTGTCCAAAGCTTTTAAAAAGGTTTCCACTATGAGAACTTTCTCTAAGATGAAAATAAACATTTTTCAGGCTGAAAGCTGTCTGCCGATGAGCCACAGCAAAGAGCCTACTTGATAATACACACTAAATATTTTCAACCTAAGATCAGAAAATGGAGAAAGTTTCTTTGTTCTCATAGCTTCTCTTTAAAATTGTAAAAAAAAAAAAAGACTAACATAGAGAAAAAAATTTAATTAAAAAAATCACAACTATCCAAAGAAAATAAAACCCCTCTTGGCAAACACAAGATGGTAGTGTTTATGAGCTTCTTTGCAGGTATCCCTTCCTCTCCCTGTATTTTCACATTTTCATAGTTCATTCTCCTCCTGTGACAAATCCGTTTGAAATGGCTGCATCACCTAGGTGTGCTCCGTGTCCACAGGTGCTGCAAGCAAGGTCTAAAACTTCATGAGTCTCACTGAGGTGGCATGAGGAACATTTTGTGAGGCTGGAAAGCCCTGTTGAATCCACATTGTGGCTTTAGATTTGGTTGAGTAGGCAGCTGGATGCAAACTTCCATAACTTAAACATTGCTCAGGATTGTCATTCCTTGGAAATTCAACTTTGACTCGATGCTATTATAGACTTTTGTATTTTTACCAAAAGTATATCATTTCCTTTTCACCCAAGGATCTCTCCTCTCATGAAGACCACAGAAGTATCATTACCAGGATCGTAGTGGCAGGGGTGGGGAGATGGCTCAGTTGGGAAGAGTTGCTTGCTGAGCGAGCATGACCTAAATTCAACTCTCCAGTATCCACCTAAAAGGCCAGACACGATCTCACACAACTGTAACCCCAGCGCTGTGGGAAGTGGGAATGGAAGGCTCCCTGAGAGAAAGGAGGCTGAGTCAGGGAGATGCCATGTAGCCCCACAGGGGACAGACTCTGAAACTTTAGCCAGTAAGCCAGAGCCACGTGGCGATACACAGATTAATAGAAATAGGTTAAATTAATATGTAAGAGTTAGCCAATAAGAAGCTAGAGCTAATGGACCACGCATTTAAATTATTTAAATAATTAATTATTTAATTAATACAGTTTCTGTGTCATTATTTCAGTTTCTGAGCAGCCGGGAACCAAACAAGCGGCCTTCTCCAATACATGCATATGCTCACACACACACACACACACACACACACATGCACACACACATGCACACACACGCACACGCACAAGCACACACACACATGGTTAAAATATTCTTAGAAATGGTCAAACCACCAGCATCCTTGCTGCTGTAATGCCTCCGTTGTAATGGGTCATGAGAAGGAGGCGCAGAAAGTAATCAACTGTACAAAAATAAGTGGGCCTGAGTTTATTTACCAAACTAAGTACTGTGGAAGAAGCCAGACGAGGTACATGCCTCAGGAATGCCATTTTAAAGAGGAGTATTTCTTATTTCATATGTGTAGGCAGACATGTCTTCTGACATGGGCTGTACTTGGCATAAGAAGTGAAGGAGAGAGTTATGTGGCGACCTGAGGCAAGAGGTCCCAGTGAGCCCTGTCTCAACCTCCCAGATGTTGAAATTATAGGCATGAGCCACCACAACCCAAAACCTTTCAAATTTTGAGCACACATATTTAAATGTATACTTTTGCAACAACATTCAAAAGTTACTATCTCTATTTCCTTGAGAAAAAAAGTAACCAGAATTATTTTTCAGTCTTTCTCAACTCCTCCTGGGGATATTTATGTTAATTTTTTCATCTCTAAGGGAGCCAGTGCACGCAACACACCATGCACATTCTCCTTTCTTCGCCTTGGACACCCGAGAGTAGGTACCCTGTGCTCCTCCCATTTTAGGCACTCTGCACATCCTGTTACTGTCCAGAGTTTCCCTCTAAGAAAGTGTTACACTGATGGGAAAGCTAAAGATTCAGGATTCAAGTTTGGATGCTTTCAAAATCTAATTTTTGAACAGTTGAGAGATTGTGTGAGACTTTGATTCATGCCATTTCCATCCCTTGGAATTCCAAGCAGAGGTACCACTGCCAGGCTTCCTGGGAGCGCTCTCTTCTTTGGGTCCAAAGCCCAAAACTTATGTAAAATGTCGGAATAAATGTTTCCCAATAGCCCTCCCTCCGCGATACACTCAGTGTTGCTAATAAATTCCTCCTGCACTTTTTCATCTAGTCTTCCTTAAAATTGGTTTGCAGTGTTCTGTTTTCTGCCCTCTTTTAGGAGGAAGGGGTGTCAGCTTATAACCCCTTCATGCAACTTCTGATTTCTTTTTTTTCTCTTTTTTATTGATTTTTTTTATTGAGCTCTACATTTTTTTCTGCCCCCCTCCCTGCCTCTCCCCTCCCCTCTTCAATCCTTCCCCAAGGTCCCCATGCTCCCAATATACTCAAGAGATCTTGTCTTTTTCTACTTCCCATGTAGATTAGATCTATGTAAGTCTCTCTCAGTGTCCTCATTGTTGTCTGAGTTCTCTGGGATTGTGATTTGTAGGCTGGGTTTCTTTGCTTTATGTTTAAAAACTGCCTATGAGTGAGTACATGTGACAACCACCTATGAGTGAGCACACGTGATAACCACCTATGAGTGAGTACACGTGATAACCACCTATGAGTGAGTACACGTGATAACCACCTATGAGTGAGTACACGTGATAACCACCTATGAGTGAGTACACGTGACAACTGTCTATGAGTGAGCACACATGATAACTGTCTTTCTGGGTCTGCGTTATGCGACTTCTACTTTCAACCAAACAGAAATTCAATTTATTTCCCAACCCAAAGAAACCACAATGTAGAAGAATTATATTATATACACACAAGACCTCAAGAATAAGAATAAAGAAAATGCCCCCTAGGCATAGCGACTATAATTCTGTAGTTCTCCAACTCCTGCAGATGGCTTCCTTGAAAGAAGATCTGTATCAAAGCTGTGGGAAAGGAGCTAAGGGTTTCTGAAATCCAATGTATTTAGTGTTTCAGAAAGACGAGAAGAACACGGAATCAGGTCAGAGGTTCACAGGGTATGGTCTGTACGTCTTCATATGAATGTTTATTGTTTTCCATGTGAAAACCTGGGGAAAACACCACGGGGGTGTTAAGGACAAGGGAGCTAAGCAGTCATAGAAAGCCAGGAAATTACCAGGCGTGCAAGAAAATAGAACAGCACCTTCCATGGTGAGAACTTAAAACGATAATGGTAAAGATAAACAAACAAATAAATACAGTACTCTAAACTGTTCCATGGTGTAGGAGGGTTCTTCTGTATTTTGGGTTACTCTCATTGGTTGAATAAAGGACTGCCTGGCCTATAGAATAGGACATAGCGCTTAGGTGGACGGAGTAGACAGAAGGGAAGGCGGTGAGAAGAAAGAAAGTGTGATGTGAGAGACGCCATGATCCTTCACCCGAGATGGATGTAGGTTAGAATCTTCCTCGGTAAGCCACCACCTCGTGGTGACACACAGATTTCTAAATATGGGTTAGACTAATATGTATAAGAGGTTAAAACTAATGGGCCAGGCAGTATTTGAATGAATACAGTTTGTGCGTAATTATTCCGGATATAAGCTAACCAGTGCCAAAAGCAGGCCATGTGGTCGTGTGACCAGGGAGCCAGGCGGGACGGAACAAAAGGGCCCGCATTCCTCTCAGGTGCTGGGAACACAGCCCACACCTTTTACAACAGTTCCAGAAGCTAAGCACATGTGCTGCTGCCAGGCAAATCTATTACAATAAACAGCCTATCTCTATTCTGGGTGTTTTCAAAGCTACATGGGGAAGTAGAAGCTTAGAAAAAAAAGACTTTATATAAAAAAATACTAAGGGGGGTGCAATGAAAACCATGCTGGTTAGAACTGATAGTAGAGTACATATTGAGAGAAATATGAATAAATTAATACCTCGGCAATAGAAATGAAGCACAGAGGAAAAAGATGAGTGAGAAAAGGGAAACCATTGTGAGCGAGCTGTCACGAGACTCTACAAGACTGTGTGAAACTTGATTCCCCGGAGGAGTGGAGTAGGGTGGAACAGACAAAAATATACAAAGAAATAATTGCTAGAAATCCCAAAATTGTACATAAAACTATAAAGGCACTGAGTCAAGAAGGTCAATAAAGCACACAAATGAGAAATAAAAAAATATAAATAGGAGTAAAATCATCAAATTGCTCAGAACTATTGATTGTTTCCTGTAGTGATAAAAACAAAATATTGAAGTATCCAAGGAAAAATCCATATTACATACATACAGAGGAATAACTGCAGGATGACAGCAGACTTCCGCTAAAATAATTCAAGTGAGAAGAAAGTGGAGAAAGGCTGAACATGTAGAAAGCCATGGCTCAGCTCTGTCCCGTAGCCACGGCAGTGTCTCTCTGCGGGCAAGAGAAAGCTCAGTTGTACTGAGTATAGCGTTTCAGCCATTGCAGGCAGAGCTGCAGCATGCAAAACATCTTGTAGAAGTGCATCAGAGGGAGGAAAATACCGCATGTCCCATGGATCACCACGTGGAAAGAGGGCGCTCCAAAAATGGTAGCTGCTAAGGTGCATTTCCTGTATGTTAACGCTCTCTGGGGGCAATGGAAAGTTTAAACAAAATCAACACCACCATAAAGACAGTGCAGTATGGGAGAATATGTGGCCGTGGTAATAAAGGGAGAACGGGAAGGGTATAAGGTTCTTAAGCCACGTGTGAAGTAAATTTTTCCCTTTTAGGTTGACTGTGTAAATATGTACGAGAGAACACTAAAGTCATAAAATAAAACTTACATTTAGTCAGCCATTGTGGACGTCAAATGGATGCAGTAAATTATCCCGATAAATAGTTAGGAAAGAAGAAGAGGAAGCCCAGGAAGATCAGGTCAATCAGAAGAAGGTCGTGGTGAGCTTTGGGTCATGGCAATAACCGTGTCCAAATTCCACATTCTAATATTCCACTTGTGAGTGAAAAAATGGAACAACATGTGAAAACGAGATCTTAGAAACTGTGCATATGCAGTATGTAGGAAGTATGGTTCAAACAGAGCGAACACACGGGCTACTTGTCAGCTGTGGACAGATGGCGCTTGCCAGCAAGAACTGGAGGAAAGCTGCCACGCCTTTATTAGTATCAGGAAACAAATTTTACTGCAACACTTTTATGGAGGATGCTAAAAACAATTATATACTGCAAAGGGAATTGTTTTCATTTTAATGATAAGCCCTACCAATTCTTAATTTTTGTGTGCCAGACAAAATAACTATATATAGAAAGCAAACATCAATAGAACCGAATGAAAAAATAGAAAAAAAGCTCAATTTCATGTGAAAATATCAATACCCCTTGTCTTCAATAACCATGAAAAACAAATGGACAGAAAATCAGTAAGTATATAGATTACAGCAACACTATCAACAAAGTTGACCTCATTGACATTGACTGAGCACTCAGTCCAGCAACAGTCAAGCGTCGCAACGTGGTTTTGAAGTCTATGGAAAACATCTACCAAAATTGACCAAATTCTGGGCCGTAAAGCATGCCTCTGTAGACTATACATTATTTGAATCATATAAATGTATTAATTGATCAATTAAATTAGAAATAAACAAGATATTCAGAAACATGTCTAAATATTTAGAAATTGACCTACTTCTAAATAACCCATAGATCACAAAACATTCAAAATTTAAATAAGGAGCCACGGAAAGTGGCTCAGACCTACAGGCTCCACCCTTGCGAGCCTAGTGTGGGAGGATCTTGAGTTCAAAACCGACAATCTAACAAGACCCCAGTTCAAGAAAATTTAAAAGCAGAAACATCACCCAAACTTATCAGACTGTTAGAAGGTTTACCTGGCAAGTTATCCATAGCCCCGAAATGCCTTCTAGAGAGGATTTCAAAGAAAGAGCCCACATCTTGTAAAACTGGAAAGAGAGTGACTGAAGCCACGCTTATGAAAGTTCTTTCAAATCTGAGGCAGAACTATTGAGTGCGTATCCCTTTTCTTTTGTTAATGTGTCTAGGGCGAGACCCAACTATGATTCAGGAAAGATTAAAACTGACCTAGAAGGTGTTTTAAGCCTTGAAGAGTGGAGAAATGGTCATAGCTTGAAATATAAAGACACTTGTTCCCTGTTGTACCATCTTTTCTCTTTTTCTTTCTTCTTGGTACTAGGAATCTCAATATTAGTTTGCCACACGGTTGTCGTGATTAAACTATCTTCCTCTGAGCCTATTTGACAGGGAACTGGACCGGGAACTTAGCTGTGGTCAGCAGTGTTATAGATGAGAACTTTTGCTGCTTAAGCTACAAAGACTGAGCCTGGAGAGATGGCTCGGTAGTTAAGATGCTTATTGTTCTTTCAAAGGACCCAAGTTCAGTTCCCAGCACATCTACTAGATGACTCACAACTTCCGGAGAGATCCAATGGCTCCTGCCTCTGTGGACTTCTGTACTCGGATGCACGTATCAATACACATACACACAAGAATGCACATAATTAAAAATATAAATCTAAAAAAAAAGACATTCAAATTTTGAATCTATTGTTTGCCGCAGAACTGGACCTAACTGCCTTGGTTGAACTTACTGAGATCTCTCAATTGTCTGGGCAGTTAGATGACCTAAGAGGGACTCGGATGTCTGGCGACTGTCAAACAGACTATTAGCTGGGGGGAAGGACATAAAGATAATGTGGGTATTTCATGTCTCATCACATGCCACTAACTCTCTCCCAGGAGTTTGCTCAGAAGACAAGCTTAGAGCCTCAAGTCCAACGTGAGAGCACAGATTCCCAGGTTTACATCCCAGGTGTTCGAGGCCCCGGATAGAAGATGTCTGTTAACATGTTGGCTAAAGAGAATTAATATGTGAACCTGAGTAGATTTTCTTAGAAACTGTATCTGCTTGAAAGTGTTAGCTTGAGTCAGGATTGTTCCGTGTAGCTTGGCTGCCTTCCAATTTCCTCTGTCACTTAGCCTGACTCCTAATAGGTGGCCGTTCTAATTTAGCTTTCCAAATGCTGGGATGTCAGGCATGAGCCACCAGCATGCTTGGCTTACAAGTATTTTTTTTTTTAAGATTTATTTATTATGTATACAACATTCTGTCTGTGTGTATGTCTGCAGGCCAGAAGAGGGCGCCAGATCTCATTACAGATGGTTGTGAGCCACCATGTGGTTGCTGGGAATTGAACTCAGGACCTCTGGAAGAGCAGCCAATGCTCTTAACCACCGAGCCATCTCTCCAGCCCAGAAGTATTTTTTAAAGGTGAAGATAAACTCTTTTTTTTTAAATATGTGAATTGGAGAGATTAATATGAGACAGTAAGTAGGTTTATGGTACCTCACTGTTAAAATGCATCTGCAAATGAAATGCTTGAGGGGAAAAACCTGTTATTTTCAGCTCAGTTTGAAGTAACTGAGTCATGTTGATGCTTTTATATGAGTATAAAGCCTTCTGCCGTTTTCTTTTCAAACTACCTGTTAAGGTATGGCCAATGTGGCAGAACTTTAATTTGCATGTATTATATGAACTTTTTTTTTCAATCAATGACGTGAAAGTAATTCTCTTCAGAATTTGCAGCACAATGGCTTGCATGGAGGGCATTATTTTTGTTGACACAATACTTTGATAAATCACAAGGCAGGAATTCAGATTTTGGGGGAATATTGTGTGCGAAGGAGATGATAGTCACGTGTGAAGATAAAAGCAGACATGATTTGTGGGTAGAGCAAAAGAAGAGAGAAAGCCCCCAGTAGCGAGCACTTAGTGTGTAGATTCCAGGTCTTCACAGTCTTCTGACGACCTCACGGTGGCTTAAACTCTAGTTGGTACTGAGAAGACATTTAAACACTTAACAATGTATACAAGAGATAAAGTTTGGACACAGGAGACATTGATTTGTCTACCTCTGTCATTCCCTTTTGCTCTTTGTCTT
Organism: Dicrostonyx torquatus; assembly: GCA_028555095.1. Taxonomy (NCBI): domain Eukaryota; kingdom Metazoa; phylum Chordata; class Mammalia; order Rodentia; family Cricetidae; genus Dicrostonyx; species Dicrostonyx torquatus. The sequence continues at coordinate 12,821,025 of JAQHUG010000006.1, forward strand.
TGAATGGAGATTCTTGATGCATAGACATAGAGTGTATGTACAATTATTGGACAGATACGCAGCGTGTGCGCAGGCTTCTGGGGTACTTGCTGCCTGTTTGGAGAGAAGGATCCACACATGTGAAGCACGAGCAAGAAGTCAGGCCTGAGTTACTGAGTGATGTCCTTGAAATGATGGCAACAGGAAACCTAGGCAACCGGGGGACCTCTGCATTTCATGGCTAGGTGCGATACATGCATACCAAGAAATGATGGTTATGTTTGCTGGAAAAGTCATACCCTTCTATTAGTCTGTGGGAGGGTCCACCTGTATTTCTGTGCTTTGATTGGTTAAATAAAGACTCCGCCTGGCTTGTAAGATAGGTCAGCCCTTAGGTGGGTGGAGTAGACAGAAAGGAAGTTCTGGGAAGAGAGAAGGAAGTGAGCCAGACGCCATGAGCCACCCTTGCAGATTAGACCTTTCCGGTACGTCACCACGTGGTGACTTACAGACTTTTATAATGGGTTAGTTTATGAGGTGAGGGCTAGCCGGGAAAAGGCTAGTGATAATAAGCCAGGCAGAGTTTAAATGAATACCGTCCTCACGTGGTTATTTTGGGTGCAGGCGGCCAGCCACTGAGCGGGCCAGTGGCTGGCGGCTGGGGAACATACAACACACACCTCTCCCCTATTTACAACATTAGTCAATTTCATAGTTTCTGGGAGGCTGAGCAAGCAGGCCGGTGTGAAGTACAACCGGGTATGGGGCAGCATTCTCTAAGTGCCTGGCCATATTTCTACTCTCACTGTCCTGGATATTGGAGTCCGTCACCCACAACTCAAAGGCTTTACCTTTTACATCTTAGATGTTTGCGCATCAGTTTTCTTGTCTTATCTTGAAATGGTGATTCCAGTAAGACCTCTGTTCTTAGAGGAGGGAAGAAGAGGCGACAGTGATGCTTTCAAGTTTTTAATCTGAAGCCCTGTCCCGGATATTTGAAACCACACCCATAACTGACAATAATATTAGCTATCTATGACATCCTTCCTGTGGAATGGTACCAGAAATAAGTGAGAAAGCATTGAATGTGTTCCTCAAAGAGAAACGGATAAAGATGTCTGCCATGGTGAGTCTTCAGGGCTGTGCTGCAAAGGACATCAATAACCTTCACACTCAATGGGGCTGTCTCATCACGGGGAGTTTTTTTTTTTTTTCATAATTTAAACACCTAAATGCTCAAAACAGATTTGGACCAACTAGATAGTAAAGGAACAGGAGAGACTGGGCGCTGGAGCTGTGGAGATTAAATTAGCTGCCGGCTCTTTTCTATTTCCAGGACTCCCATGTCTATATTCTGATTTCTTTATATAGTACTTAAGTGCCTAATTCCCCATTTCCCCTTTAGTCATATACACCTGACTCCCACAGGCCTATTCTCACCCACACCCACCCATTATCTCCCTGCCGAAACTCCCCGTGTTTTCTGTCATGAGGGGCACAGCCTGATTGCCTTCTTGTCTGTTTAACATCTCAAGATTTTTTTTCACCTTCCCTTACTGTCTTGAATCTAATGAGGAAATTATCTAAAAATAGATATGTTCATCATTCTACAGAATGTTGTATCTCCTGTAGATTGGAGGCCAGTGTGATTGGAAGAGACATGTGCCAGGGAGACAGTGTCTCCAATGCCAAGGTGAATTCTTGGACCTGCAGGCATTGGATTTTGATGGCTGCCATCCCTGGAACTGCAATCCCTCTGGGACTGTGGATGGAGACATTACCTGTCACCAAAATTCAGGGCAGGGCTTGTGCCGCGCTCGTGTTATTGGTCTGTCTGAAGCACAGTTTATAGTCACATCTCTGTTCCCAGCCTCTGTTTGATTGCTTAACTGAAGGGTCAAAAAGGTTCTCTTGCTCAAGGCTGGGGAAAACAGTTTGGATGAAATCGACTGTCTAAAAATGACTCAATTAATAATTGTATCAAACTGCAGTTTGAAGCTTAGTTTAATCAACCCTTTAGAAGTTTCTTTATTCAGTAGATGCCTTAGTTACACGGACTCAACTAATAAGTCATAGAAAAATATGATTTGCCAGCTGCATAGATGTTTCTTTTAGAAAATTAGCACTTTTTCAAAATGTTTTACACTTAATGAGTTCTAAGCAAATCATTTCCCTGCTACTTTTAATAGACTAAAATAAATGGATTTTTTTCCAAAACATTCTGTGCTAAAGGGTACTTTGTGATAAATCTTCCCATTTTTTTCTATTATATTTCTTTGAACTGTCCCTATGAAATGCAAAGCAAGTCAGTATAATTCCACACATCATGTTTATTGCTAGAGTTACTTATAAAGGGTCATATAATTTTAATTTTGTAAGTCTGTACCAAGCTGATTATAATAAACAGTGGGCTTTGGTATTATTTATCATTTTTTATACAAGACATGCTTTTTTGGTTTGTTACTCCCACAGGTATTTTTCAGAAATTAGATTTGATTACGGCAATTTATTACATCCAGCATTTTTGAGGGGAACCACCGCCACATAAGGACAAAATTTATCAAGTGCCCAAAACGCACCACGTACATAATGCACTTTGAAATTTTGATGTATGGGAATATTAGGGAAGTTTTCTGATGAGGTGCACTCTGTGTTCTAACTGAGCATGCCCTGGTTCCTGCAAGAAATTTAAAAAAGACCTTGGCCTTTCTATTGTCACGCAAGACTCCAAGTCCCGTGTGGTTACACTGACACTGACCTGAACCTCAGAATAATAAATGTACCTGGCAATGATCTCTGCACCACACACACATGCACATGCACACACACAAGCACACATATGCACGCACATGTATACATTTATATGCATGTATGTACTTACATGCAATTCTGAATTATGGATATATTTGTAATATAACCCAATGTGTATTGTTTGCTCATATATGTACAAAATCCCACAGCTATGGTAGACACATTTTAATTAATCTAATTAAAAGATGATGGAGAGGTCTGATGACATCACATAAGCTGCTCCTGGTTTAAGGAAAGATGACGTTAAGATGTGTAACATCATTCCCACCTTCATTTATGACAACTGTATAAACACTAACTTTCAGAAAGAAACCCTGGCTGGCATGGGGGAAGAGTGGTGTGAAGAATTCATTCAGTGTGCCTTTCTTTGTTCCTGGGTGTGAGACATGTTTTAAATTCAAGATACAGAAACAAGTTGAACCCAGGTCTTTGTGCATGATGGAGTGGGGTCTTCTCTCTTTTAGTAACACCTTTCCTGTATTAGTTAGATCCTACAGCTTGAAAAAGAAAACAATTTAATTACCTAAAATTTATCATGATCTGTGCCATTTACTATTGTCATTTGCTCCTTTTATTGGATGCCGCGAGTCTGCAGGAAAATATAAATATGTATTTTGTGAAGATTAAATCCTAGCTTTAACAATATTATAAATAATGATTTCTTGAGTGATCTCTACAAGTGAAATACTTTTAATAAAAACACGGAACTTGACGTGAATATATATTTTCCTAATGGGATTAGCAAGCATCCTTGCTGAAGATTACCTCGTTAATGGGAACAAACAAAAACCCCTAAAAACACAAGGGTTGTATATGTTTCAGAAGGCAAACTGTTTGAGTTAACAAAACTGTTAAATCTTACTAATGATTCCATCACCAGTAAAATACATTACCACCAATAATTTTATTAAAGTAGGTCATTCATCTAGAATAAAAAGGGAGAAGAATGTGAGTTAAATGCCAAGTGTGCTAACTCGCCCGCACTTGTTAGCTCCGAGTGTGATGCCCTGTAGGCCTCCGCGAGTATCGTTAGGAATAGATTACCTGTCAGGAATATGTATGGCATATTCAAATAAGCACTGTGCATATTTTTAAAACTGATCTGATATGAATCCATGTAGACCGATTTTAATAGTTCAAAATGAGTCATAATTCTTGTTAACAATACAGTTATTTTTAAAATTTGCAGCAATCGTGGTCCTTTTTTATTTTCCTTATTGAAATTAAATGGTATGCCTTAGGTGAGTCATTCATCATTGTTAAAGAACTTGCCTTTTCTTGGAGTTTGAATGAATTTTTGTCCATATACATACATATTATGCATTTTCTCGCAGCTTAGGGCTTCGTTTCTCCCTATCGGTGCCTGAGTATGTATTTGACTCTTATTTTAGGACTAATTTTTTATTACAATTATACAATTATAGTTTGAAATAGATGTCTCAATCGATTCAGTGCCATTTAGTCAGGTAGTTACATGCATGGATATATGAAGTCTGTCTAAAGGGAAGGGATTTGCATCTAAACATCACTGTTGGTTTTTTTTTAGAATTCCTGTTCTTGGCAATGTCCTTGTTGAGACTGACCTAAATTGTCAGAGGTTTAAGTTTAGGTGACAAAACATTTTTCTCCATTTGTACAACGTATGTACGTGCCCCTCTAAAGAGAAATAACATAGAGCTCTGAGTTAACTTCATGCCTGAACAGGTGTGTTGTGAATCACATGATTTGACAAGCAGTGTGCTTGCCTTGTGAGCCAAGCAAGCGTAATTTAGATTAATTGAGAATGATAAGATGTAAAGTGCACAGAGGATTAAAATAAAAATCGGATACATTGTATTTATGTCGGTTATTTAATGTGTAGCAGCTGAAGTGAGGGTCCATGTACCTGTGCACAAAGGCAGTTATCAGACCAGCGTTTGACTTTTTTTTCTTCTCCCCCAGCTTTTAAAGGCCTAGTAGTAAATACAAATTCACTATATCAATTGGGATACCACATAGACTGATGGTTTGTGGACAATTTGTGAAGGAATTGTTTGAGGCTAATTGCTGTATTTATTTCCTATACACTTAAAATATTTGTAGTGAAAAATAGTAAGATTGATTCCCTTACCAGCGTTTCAGTATACATGTTAACACGGTTGACCATTGTATTTCCAGCCATGGTGATAGAGAACTGAATCCTAGAGCCTGTTTATTTTGCCTAGCTGGTACTTTATACTTGCTTACCCTCCTAGAGAAATCTTACTAGCTCTCTCCAGGCAATTTTGAGTTTTAGAAAAGTAACTCACGTGCCATGTGACTTTTATATGTCAAAGTCTATTTTAAGTAAAATAGTTTGGAAATTTGTGGAAGGAGGAAAGAGTTCCCCATGCATGCAACAGAAACAATGTGTCTATTCTGCAATTTTTTGTTGCATCGATTAGCAATGATATTATTCATAGCACACTGCTTACAGGCCCCGTGTGAGAGCTGACTTGGTATTTCCATAGTGTTTGGCATGGATGGCTGTCCCAGAATGCTCCTCTTTATGTTTTAGATCTGTGTTAAAGGTTAACCTACAGCCGTCATCCCTGGTGCCATCTGAAGTCCCTCACCCTTTCAAATGTGTTTGGTTTGCAGGGCTTAGATGCAATTGCTGCAATTTTGGATTTAAATTTCTCCAGAGTATTGATGATGATGGATGTGAGCCCTGCCACCGTAACCTCCATGGCTCAGCGAACCAGCTCTGCGATCCACTTCCTGGGCAGTGTGCGTGCACAAAAAGAAGCCAAAGGATCTAAGTGTGACACTTGCAGAGAAAACTTTCACGGGTTGGCCAGCAGCACTTGTAAAGGCCTGTGACTGCGTGACATGACTGGCTCCCAAGCTGGGACCATCTGCGACGCTGAGACAGGACAATCCATCTGCAAGTCCAACGTTGGAGGGAGATAGTGCAGTCAATGTGTGAAGGGGAGCTTCGTTCTACCACAGAAAGATTCCTTCGTCTTTTTGCCTTGCAACTGTGAAAAGACCGGAACAGTAGCTGACCGTCCGTCACATGACAAATCAACGGGGCCATGTCCTTGCAATGCAGTAATAACACGTCTGTGCTGCAACCCGTGTGAGCCTCACACGTTCACTCTGACAATGGGCAATCTTCAAGGGCGCCAGGTGTGTGAGCGCGACTCTTTGGGGACAATACCTGGAAGCATTTGTGACCCCGTCAGTGGCCAGTGCCTATGTCGGCCTCATCGGCGAGTAAGAAGATGTGAGCAGTGTCAGCCAGGTAGGAGACCAGCTCCTTTTCAGTGCAGTGACTACAGGGGACCCCTTTGTTTCTGGTTGCAGCTTCTAAAGAGTGTACCTCCAGCAGCCGCATTGTGCTTACGTCATCCTAACAGAGCTGTCTGGCCTGCTTGAGCCTGTCTTGTGTGTGCACTTGCTGTTTTGGGGGGATGGGAGCTACTTCCAGACAGGAGCATTTTCTTACCTTGATATGGGTGCATTCTTAAAAAATTAAAAGATAAGTGATTGAGAATAGGGGTAATTATTTTCTAAAAATGAAGGGAATCTGACCTCATTATTCATACAATATCAAATATCTAAATGATGAATCAAATTTCTCAATGAAGTTGGCTGGCAAAATATTATGCAGAAAAGGGATGTGTACTCTGATATCCATAAGGACACATCCAGAATTATTTTTAAGTGTCATTATATAATAAGATAGGTAAATCCTGATCTTAGCGTATAGAAATCTATCTTTCCAATTGTTTTCTGATGGGAGTAAAGACCTTTGTCTTTTTCTAATTTTAATTGAAGTAATACTTTATAATAAATTGATCATTTTAAGTACGAGTAGTTACAGTACAGCTGAAAGCTATATTGATTTGGGAAAATGACAGGCATTGGCTCTTCTCCAGGGTCTATGGCACTGTCGTCATGGGTCGTTGGCTAGGTTTACAGTAACAGGAATGAGTTCTCTCCTATTAAACTAGCCCTGGGTCCAGGGGGACAGTTGTTGGTCATCCCAATGTGTAAGTCCCACCATGTCATCACTGGGGACACTTGCCTGCCCCGCAAAGTGAGCACTTGCATTTGAGAGGAGGTGGGGGAGGACATGAGATGGGGAAGAAAGGGACATAGGATGCAAATATAGTTTCTTGGACTTCTGTGACTTTCTTCAAAAAATGGGAGAAAAACAAGATTGATAAAGCTGCTTAATTTGTGAGCCCATGTACATGAAAGTCAGAAAAACAAAATTTAAGAGCAAAATTAAAATTAGGGGGCCGTGTGGATGGGGGCTGACTAGAAAGGGACATCAGTAGAGGTTCAGGTAAACTGATACAATTTAAATTTTGATTGTGTGAGCAGCTATATAGTTACCAGTTTCTCAAAACTCACTGAAATACATAAATAAATCTAGAAAATGTCACTTCAAGAAACTGTGCTGCAGTAAACTAAATAAAAAGAAATTTCCCTCCCCCCCCAAAAGGACTAGAATATTCTTATTCTCCTTACTTCTCCTTGCCCAAGGAGGGCCCTATACTCCACTCTTCTCCTTCCATGGATGCTCTGCCACCATGTGTTCCTGATGTTGCTTCTGATTCTATGCCCTGTTAGGAAGATAGACTTATAAGCCACCTCTCTTTTATAGTTCCAAGGAGGGGGAGTCTAATTTGCTTCAGGATGTGTACCCCTGAGCTAATTCAGCATAGCACTTGAAGTGGCCCCCACTTGGATTCTACAATAGGCAACTCTGGTTTTCATCCAGTCTTCCATTTCCAGGCAGTGATGGGCAGAATTATTTCTACGTGACCATATGAATGGTGCCCACTGCTACTTCCTTCTCTTCACAGTCCTTTGATCAGGACTGCTTTGCATGTCCACAGAAGAGAGACCTCCCAAGAGAATACGTGTGCATGTCCAAAAAGAGCTATAGCTATAGAGAGACTTCTCAAGAGAGTCTGTGTGCATGTCCACAGAAGAGAGACCTCCCAAGAGAGTCTGTGTGTATATCACAGAAAGCTAGCCAGAAGAGAGACTTCCCAAAAGAATCTGTGTACATGTCTTTGCTTGTATTAAACAATGAGCCCCTGTTATCAAAAATACAGGGAAGACATTGATACAGACAATTAGCAAGTAACAAACCTGGTCGCTAGCCCATCCGCTAACCTCTTGAGGAAATCTCTCCAGCAAGAATGAACTTGCCACTTTTGCCACAGCTCTGATCACTGAAACAAAATTGAAGTCATTGTCCAAAGATGAAAAGGTGAATGGGGCACTGAGGGTGTACATGAACAAAATCCTTTCTTAGTCTTATTTTTTCAGATATTTCATAATGCTCTGATCTATGGGCCCATGTCTCTCCTCTCTCTCTCTCTCTCTCTCTCTCTCTCTCTCATTCCCTAGAACAAGATCTCATCACAGCGTTCCTCTAGAGACACCGACCTGTGGTGAGAAACACTGAGAGGGAACTGTGACACCCCTCCAACACTGCCGTCACTTACACTGATAAATCCTTCCTCTACTGAGACTTCCAATGTGGGTACTGTGGATATCTCAGACTAACCAAAGACCGTTGTATTTGCACCCCCGAGGAGAGCTTTCATTGAGTGTAAGTGGATAGGGAGAGAGGTGGAAAACTAAGTTACAAACGCATGCATAATGTCCACTTGCTCCCAGGGATCCGCGGAGCTTCAGGACTGCCGCATTCTCTAGTCTAGGTTTGAGAGGCCGTAGTGGTTGTCAAGTAGAGCATGCATATTCCCCACTCTTCCTCAGTGCCACCAGCTGCTCTGGATGTTTAAAAGTCCCAGGATGGAAAACCGGAGAGGCATGTCTGTACAGGGCATGTAAAACCCACTGATGGGAGATGGCAGTGCCAAGGCTGCCGTGTGGGGAGGGACAGCCGAGTTTGCCATTTTCTCTTAGCTCTTTTTTCTATCCCCAGTTGTCCCTATTTAAGATTACAAGTGCCTGATTCCAAGAACAGTCCTGATTGTTTCTCAGGCTCTCCAACTTGCAAACTCTTGCCCACACATCCTTGGTGTGTAAAGCATTAGACTGTCTTTGTACCTGTGGGGGTTGAGTCAGTTAACCCTTGTCCTGAAGACCCCGAAATTCCAAGAAGTGAAGCAGGCACAGAGTAAGCCAAATATAACATGCTTTTAGTATGATCATGATGTTTTCATGATAGTAACGATGCCTGCCACCCTGCTCTCCTGTAAGGCGATGGCAACAGCCCCACCCTTATGGATGGAGTTTTGCGACATCTCTATTTAGGTAAAGAGCAAAAAGGAATTAGACTCTTTAAGATATGCAACCAATATCAGTTGGGGAAAAGAGAGACCGGGGCAGGTTTGGGGAAGGCAAAGGTGGAGAGTAAAATTCCAATACCTTCCTTTATTAATTTAATTTTATGTTTATCAAGATCTCCACAAGCATAAATTTACAAACCAAATAAAATGTAAAGGTTTGTGATTTCAAAGTCAAGTCGTCCCCAAAGCCCTCTGCCGAGCTCCAGCACACACAACTATCCTGTGCCTTTGGATCCTTTTTTAATGTTTCAAAATTTAATCTTTAATATTGTCCATCCATTGTTTGACCTTGCTGTTCTATTTTTAATTATTTCTGTGTGTGTGTTTGCGCATGTGCATGCCTACACTTATGTGGATGTCTGTAGGTCAGAGGACAACATCGGGAGTCGGTCCTCTCTTGTGTCATAGTCCTGGCAATGGGCTCAGGTCGTCGGGCTTGGCAGGAAATGTCTTTACCCCTGAGACTCCACTGGTTTTGAACTTAGAAACTTTCTTTGACCAGTCCATGAGTACTGAGTTCCTCATATGGCTCCTCAGCATTTCTTTTCCTCTGCTCCTAATAGTATCGAGAGCTGGCTGCTGTGGGACCCTTAGATCTACTCTTGAACAAGCCGTCTAGCTACACATGATACTTCTTTTCCTGAATTGTACCGTCTTCTAGAAATGGCTTAGGCATTTTTATGACTCTGGGACAAGACGTTGGCCCATTTTTCCATTCCAAAAGTTGACCGCACACTCTGTGTTCCCCTAGAGATTGCATTTGCAGGGGTCCAGGTGCTCGGACTTGCCTTCTGATGTGGGCAGAATACCCAGTCCTTCCGCACAGCTGGATTCCACTACTCACCTTTGCACCTGCCCTGGGTTGGGTCCTGGTTTTCATAAGTCTCCGTCTCTGCTTGTCTCGCTTTAACTGTCGGAATGTTAGAACAGAAGCTCTAGCAGCTCCTGGAAGAACACAGAGAGGAGCAATTGTGGTTTGTGTTCCTGGCGTGGTCTTTAGCACTTGAAAACATCCAACTAAAGAGAGAGAGATGAAATTTTACCAGTACTTCAAATGGTTTTCATACAAATAGCATTCCATTGGCTTGGCTGTCCTGTTATATTTTTGTCTTCCCCATCTTTCTAGAAGTTTCTATCATTTTTGTTTATCTGGTTTTGGGATCTTCAGGCTGGTGTACTCTTTGTTTAATAATTCTGGATACTCAATGAGCCATTTTTGTCCGTGTGTGAGTATTATTTTGTTCTATAGAATCCTGCCCGATAGATTCACTGCAATATCTATACGTGGTCTTTGACCAGATAAGTGTACACCAAGGGTGACCAAGTTGAGACATTAAAATTATCTCTCGTGGCTTTAACTTCCACACTTAACCATTCAGGTCTTCTCCCCAAATGTGAGAGTGCCAGCTTCTGGAGAGATTTTTGAAGCTTTGAAGCCCATACGTTTCTCTCTGGGTTTATGCGAACTTGATCAGTATACTTCTATTGTGTACGTTCTACTGGTGATCTTTATATTTTTCCTCTTAGATGTCTGTTATTGACTGCTCTTACCATTTTAGAGAAAATAATTTCATTTGGGTGGATTTTTGGAAAGGAAAGATTGCTCAGTCTACCATGTTTAAGTGGCAGTGCTGCCCTGCATTTTCTGGGTTGTAATCTTGTCAAGTCAAATCATTATAACCAGGCTTGACTCTTTCTCCCAGAGCTCCCGACTCGTCTACCATGAGCAGTCCTGAGGGCTTGGCCTTGCAGCCTCTCTAGATTTTGACCACTTCTTCACCCTCCCATTTACTCCCCTGTAGTCTAAGCCACTTTTTCCTGTTCTATCCAAGCAAAATCTCGAACTCTCCATTCTCTGTTGCTCCTTCTTCAAGGACTTCTGGCTTTCCCATCCCATAGATAGGTAATACTCAAAAGCCAGCCAGGTCTCGTCAACCCACCCTCCACTGGCTTTCCAGCGTAGGGGAGCACAAGGTTGGTGGCTTCCACGGCTGCCTGGCCTGCAACATGCAGTGACTCTCTGACTGCTTTAGAGTCTCCGATCACTAACTCACTGTGACTATGCATTACGGCTCACTTTCACTCGGGCCTATGGTACAGAACCTCCATAAATGGTGATCCATAAATATTTATTGGATGAGTAGTTATGTATAAAAATATCTCCGTTGCCTTTGCTTATTTTTAGGCACGGGAACAGCCAAGTCCTGTGGAAATGTCCTTATACTTCAAGATGATCATTTTCCTATCTGCGAGGAGGAATGGTAGCTCAAATCGTGTGCATTTTTCGAAACAAAACAGGATGTAATATTCACTCATGCACAGCATGAAAATGGGGCAAAGTGTAAGTGGGGTGAGTGTAAGTTTTGCCATCTTCTGACTTCAGAATTTCCACTTCGATCTTTTGTTTTGTTTCTGTCTCTTACTGTGAAACTTGCTTGGAGAACACAACCCTTCTCTGAAGTAGACGTGTTCAACCACAGCTCTCTCTGGGTTCTCCTGCTTCCTTCTGGACAGTTATGAGTCCAAGGTCCCATACCATAGGGCACAAGTGCACGTGGGTTCATGCTAGCGATAGGACACAGACGGAGAAGCTCAGCTCTCTCTGTCTCTCTCTCTCTCTCTCTCTCTGTCTCTGTCTCTCTCTCTCTGTCTCTCTCTCTCTCTCTCTCTCTCTCTCACACACACACACACACACACACTCACAAGCCTAAGGACCGTGCCTGTTTCTCTTCCGTGACTATAAATATAAATTGGCCCATGCTAGGGGGTGCCACGTAGATTCCTGCCCCACTTTCTTAAAAAGCATCATTGAGGAAGGTTTGTGTAATGAAACCTCATGTATTATTAACCTAACCTTAGTGCGAACGTACAAGGAATGGGCTTAATTCAGCTGAAATTTATAGGCAATTTGTTAACACAGCAATGTGCACCGGAAGGTGCGTGAGAGCCGCATGGGTTTTAATACGCCATCCAATAACTTGAGCAGAGGTTAAAAATGCTGCTTAACCTCCATTAAGTATTTTTAAAATGCTCTAATTTAAAATTATTCGTAGTGTGTGTATAAAGATGAACGTACCCAGACCCCCCCCCACTAATAAACACGGCACTAAATATGTTTCCCCCTGGCTTTTTATTAATTTATTTATTCTGCTCCAGCTCTGAATGACCTCGTACCATTCAGCAGCTGTGCTTAATCAGAGGCCAGACCGAGAAAGGCAGGGGATGATGTCAAGCCATCCTGGGCTAGTGACCCTCCCTTGTCCTTGAGAACCAGAGGCAGAGAGGGTTTATTGAAGGTGCTGGCAGCTCTGAAATACAATAAAGCCTAATTTATAAAGGAAACGGCTTCTCGTGACATGTTGGGCCCTAATAGAACGATGCGTCATGCTTTCTTCAGTACTTGCTTCTGCCTCTTATTTTATAAGTCACATAGACTATTAGAGAGTAAAACAAAGTATCTTGTTTCATTAGGAAGCATATCCTCCCGGCTAAGTGATGGGTTCATAAACCAGAATCTTATGAACTGCTGATGGAAATCGGGGGGGGGCTGATGGTCTAGGCAAAGTTGGAGCATTGATAGGCATTGAGATCCGATCGCACCCAGATCTGAGTGAAAACAACAAACAAACAACAACAGAATCTTTTAAAGTTAATGCGTTTCTCCCCAGCAAGAACTTAGCCTCGGGTTAGGCATCACTTCCAGGATCAATTGCCAGGAAATAGTTTTACCTTGGAGACTCTGGACTGCTTGCTTTGGAATATGTGGGAGGAGGAAAGAGGGGAATCCTTATTTCAACTTCAGTGTAGGAAGAAAACTCTTATTTCTGGGGAAACTTCATAATAACAGTTTCAATAATGATAGGATAGAATAATTGTTGGGTACTTACGGAGTGCCCAGCTCTGCCTGGGAGCTTTGCTGGGAAGTCCATGTCATGTGCCTAATATTTTTATGATGGGGGTTGCATTCGTTCCCCTCCTGGTTAGGCAAAGGGAGTAGAATCTAACAATAGAAGAGGCATTTACAAATCCCTGAGAATCTGACTCCAGAATGCATGCCCTCAAACTACGGGACATATAAAAAAAATAAATTGTCTTAAATATTCATTAAATAAACACTTGAGGCTGCTTTAAGATACAGAGTTGCAAATATCTGTAACCTTCTCCCATCTTCCATGTCCCCTCAACACGTGGTTCTGGTTTGTTCCTTCAGGTCCTGGGAAATCTCATTTGTTGTGGAAAAATCCAAGTAATAGGCATGAAAAAGGAAAGAACGCTGTTGTGGGCTCCAGGGTGACCGGACGACAAAGACCCCAGCAGCAGGCTCTAGAAATGGGGCTATCTGCATAAACTAGGTTGGAAGAATTTATAGATGGTCTCTGTGGCACAGGGAGGATGCTTGAAAGTGTGCATCTGATAAATACTGAAATACAGTAGAATGAAAACAGAATATAAACGTTTGCCTTGGGTTATGGCAATAGTATATAAATATATATGTATGTGAAATCATTATAATCCCCCAGATTTTATCAGAGATTTCAGTATTTTTTTATTAATTTTGTATTTAAGGCTTAGAAAATATGCTATGGCTAGGCATGATGGTGCACACCTTTAATGCCAAGCACTGCAAAGGCAGAGGTAGGCAGTTCTCTGTGAGTTCAGGACTAGCCTGGTCTACATAGTTAGTCAGCTAGGGATATTTAGTGAGATGCTGACATTAAAAAGGGGGAAGGGGACATAAAAAGTAACTGAGCTTCCAAGAGCCTTCCAAGATGCTCACACTGGTAAGAAAGTGGAGCTTCGGTAAAACAGAGGAGCCCAGCAGAAATCTTGGAGTATTGGTTTCTATCATTCCCCTTTTTCTAAAAGCAAGAGATTTTATTGAGGGCTGACATTTTCCATCTCTCGCTTGATCCATCTGTAGACAGAGACTTCGTGTACATTCCCAGACCATTTGTTCCCCAGCCACTCAGACCCGAAATAATCACACAGAAACTACATTAATCACAGCATTGCTTGGCCAGTCACTTAGGTATATTGCTAGCTGGCTCTCATATCTTAAATTAACCCTTTTTTTTTGGTTTTTCAAGACAGGGTTTCTCTGTAACTTTGGAGCCTGTCCTGGAACTAGCTCTTATAGACCATGCTGGCCTCAAACTCACAGAGATCCGCCTGCCTCTGCCTCCCGAGTGCTGGGATTAAAGGCGTGCGCCACCACCGCCCGGCAATTAACCCATTTCTATTATTTAGTATTTTACCACAAGACTCATCGTTTGCCAGCAGGGTCCTTGGCATCTGTCTCCTTTGGTAGCTACATGGCGTCTCCCTGGCTCCGCCTACTCTCTCTACATCTCTGTTTGGATTTCCCATCTGGCTTTACTCTGTCCAGCCATTGGCCAAAAGCAGCTTCTTTACTAACCAATAGCAATAGCGCATTCACAGCATGCACCACCTCTCCCGTCATCCATCAGTAGATTTGTTGAAAGTTACATTTTCAATTCATCATGCTGATTCGTGCACACCCCTTTCTGCATTCCCTGTTAGGCTGCACTATTCTGACACTCTTTGCACTCACAGATTTCCACTGACAATTTTCCATCTCGTAGGGAAGAAAATCATGTCATACTTTAAGGTACCACAAAGATGGATCCATCTGGCCACTGAGCTATCTACCCACTTTATTGCTGTATCCGTTTACTCAGTTGGCACATCTATTTAAAATGGTGCCATGTGCCCGGTCCTGAGCTCCTTTAAGAGACACAATCACAAATATACAAAGTCCTTGTGCTCCAACTTGGAGAATCTGGTTTGTGTAAGTACAAGGAACATCTAATATAGAAGAGACTGGTGGATTCCTGAAGGATGGGACATAAAGTATTTAATAGAAAGAGTCTGAGCTGGATTTTAAGAATATATAACAGCTGGCAAAGTAGCAGAGGCGCGAACAGTTACCAAGAGAGGAACTAAATGCCGAGCATTTGTGGCATATCTAATTCAATGAGAGCACTAATTGCCTTAAGTGACCACAGGATGCGTACTGTTGTGTTTGTACTTCCATGAACATTGGCTCAAATGGATGGCAAATGCTGTTAGCATTATTTTTTTTTTATTAAAAACACCAAAATGAAGAGAAGCATTAGTATCCTGATTTGAAAATCACCGCTGTTGGCACTGTATCCATACACCCTGATTATTGAGTCTTTCCCGACATGGGTTCCTTCCATGAACATCGTCGTGTGCATGGTTTAAGGTGCAGAGGATAGTTTTTTAACGGCCTATAATGAGCGCTGAGCTGAGCGCTGCCCTCCTTTTCTGAACATGGCCAGAGGTTAAGTTTGTTTTCTTTCTCCCATCTCAGGACCTTAGCAAAGCCTAGTTGAGTTGTTCACGGTCCCCAGGAGGGATATTGCTGGGAAATGGGCTCTCGTTTATGCTCGGGACAGGTGCCGTGCTGTGCAGATCGCCACGACAGGAGATGCTTCCCTCGCTCTTGCTAATATTGCAGCCCTCTGTGGGTTCTACGAGGCCCTTTCAGGTATAGCAGTGTAGTGGTGTGAGGTCCGTTCTCTTTGCGCTGGAAGACACGTTGACTTTTCTTTGAGGTTTGCCTTGCTCAGGACCGAGAGTTGCCCGAAAAAAGGCAGGAAATGTTATGCATTGCCAGGCTGTTTTGTGCCTGTGAACTCTCAGCTCCACATAAAACAAAGCACACGGGACTGTGGGCTGTGTTTAAGAAGGCAGGATAAAGACATTTGTGGGGGAACGCAATCTCAGGAATATCAGGTGAAATGATACAGATGCAAAGGGGTGCACTGTGAAGCTGGGCGAACGGCGTGAGATCAGAGATGCATTGAGCTGAAGAAGACAATAAGGTCAGTTATCATTAAGCCACACTCAGGAGTGGAAGTTTCAGCAGAACAGGAAGGGGAGTGTTTTCTATAGTTGGGAGCCATCAACGGAGAATGGTCTAGAATTAGGCACTTTCAGGTGAGCCGACAAGCAGGCTGTGCAGGAAGTTCCCTGCGTCATTCTAATTGAACTGCTTAAAAATAGGACACCTAAAGTACTGGTGGCATTAACCTTTCTAATCAAGCTCTCGAGAACAGGAGAGTTCACCTCCCAGCAAAGTCCATCATGGCTGCTCCCTGGAAGCCCCCACAGCGCAGCATCCCCGAATACAAGTGCCTTCTTGTACTCTCTTTCATGACTGTTATCGTTGGCTTACATTTCTAGTGTTTTTCTATGCGGTTCCTTGCTCTCCAAGATTTGAACTACGCAATCTCACATACCAAAATGCATCCCTATTTGCATAGCCAGACTTCACTAAGAAATCGTTTCTTGCCAAAATGATCCCTAATTAATTAAGAATTCTCTGTGACTCAAAGCTATCGCAGTAAAGTCCAAATTACTTCTAAGTATCTGTGCTAATGGGTAATTCATACAAATTGGAGAGCTCCTCATGCCCCTGTTACCAGCCTCAGGAATTTAAGGAGCCAGGTACTTTCCTTCCTCAGCTACCAAAGCCTTTGGGATCTGTGACTTGGATCATATGGTGATCCAGGCACCGAAACAGACATTAGATGATGTGGGTACAACCTATTCCTACAAGTGGATGTAAGGACCGTGATAGAGAAATAAATCATGTCATCTGACTATAAATTAATATAAAAATGATGTTGTCTGTGCCAACACCTGGGTGTTCTAGATCTTTCAGTCTAATCCTTTCACTCTTTCTGAACACAGTTTTTTCCCCCTGCTTTTAGAGCTATCTAAGATGTTGGGAACCAACAGGAGTAGGAGCATGAGGATTAGAAAGTTAGGTGGGAAGAACAGAGATAAGAAAGAATCACAGAGACTATGGCGGGAGGGGAGTTACAGTGATTACTGAAATCTGCTGCATTACTTTTCCATATACTTTTATACCCCACTATAAAAAGAGGAAGGAGACAAAAGACTGCTTTTACATGATACAAAGGACAACTAGAACAGTTACTTGCTTCACTACTTTAGACATCAAGTCATCAATTCTTGAGAAAAGCAATCTGTTGTTTAGGCAGTGAACCTACCCTGTAGACCGAGTAACCTGAAGGCAGCCACTCTCTAGGTGAAACCTGCTTGAATTCTCTGACCTTTGGTCAGGGTGGAGCAGCTCTACCTGTATGGGCCATCTTAAGATCCAAAATACCAAGTAACCGCACCTAGGTCAGGATGTGTAGCTACACTTGCTCTCAACAACTTTGAGTAACCTCAAACTCTCTGACCTTTAGACAAGGTGGAAACAGGCTCACCGTTTAGGGCCTGCGCACTAAGAGCATCGCTAGGATGTAGGACAAGGGAAACAGGGGAATTTTGTGACTTTAGATGATGGCTTCTGGTTAACTAGATCCTCCATGTGTGAACTTCCCCAGTTATCCTTGGTTTTCCCAACAGAACAGACAACACGGGAAGGGCTGGCTGTGTCTTCCGGCTTGTCCTCTATTCCCTGAGACTAACATTTCTTTAAGTTTTATCTTCCACAACTTTATTCGACAGATGGTTTCTGTGATGCCTCTCCACGTGGCTGCAGTTGAATTCCTGGTAGCATTTTGTATGTGCTTGTGTGTGTGTCTCAGTTGATATGTGCATGTGAGCATACACACACGTGTACATCACACTATACCAAAACTGTTATGTTTCCCACGTTTGCTCCGCCATTCAAATGTAAGCCCTTCTGACTTTGTCATTATTGTCGCCCATCTTCTTGGCCCAGAAGACTTTAAAAAAACTCCAGTATGGTTGTGAGTTCCACATTTTTTCCCTTTGATTTTGACATAAGAAAAAAATATGGATTATGGAATAAAACTAAAATGTTAAGCTGAGTGTGTGTGTGTGTGTGTGTGTGTATGTATATTTTCTGAGTGTGGTGCTTGTGGGACTCACTGACTCCTTGTGTCTCTTTTTATATCCTCATCAGTGTTTAGTGAAGGGCTACTATGGTTAGTAGAGGGAATGGCAATTTACATAGATGAGGTTCTGGCCATGATGAAGGTGACAGTCCACTAAAAATTAGATTAATTATATGGTTCTGGGCACTGGTGGGAATCAGCAGGATGCAGTGAAGCTGTCAGAGGCATACCTGAATTGGCCTAGAGAAATTTGTTCCTGGCATCGAGGAGGTGGGTAGAAACTGTTGCCATGGGTAGAGCAACCCCATCACAAAAAGGCCGTCAAGGGTCAAGAAGAGAAAATAGCAACTCTGAGATGCTCCTGTTGGGAGCTGATGCTAAAGAGATAGGCGAAGCTTGACCACAGGGTGGGGAGTCATGGTACAAATTTGGTTTAGTCTTGATATTTCTCTTGAAGGAAATAACCCATAAACTAGTTTGAAATAGAGGGAAGAGACATTAAAAATCCCCTTTCAGATTTCAGTTGAAGCTGCAGTGTGAGGAGGAGATTGACAGGAGGGTCAGGGCTTGCCAGTGGCTAAAATGACTTCTGGAGTTGGGCAGGCTGTGTGTGGAGCTGGCTTGTGCTCTTCGTTAGGTCAGCCTTTGAGGGGAGTTTGTCAGCCTTCCTAAGCTTCACTTCTCTAGTCTACACAGCGGACATAACAGCATCTAAATGAACTCGTGTGCGCGAATATCCTTCGTTAACACTGGTTCCTGCCACATGCTGGGGAGGGCACAGTTGAAGACGTAAGATCCTTGGGAGACACTGGCGGTAGGTTTTGGTTGTTAACAAGGTATAGATCATGTGTAAGATGGGCAGTTTAAGGGTTGAGAATTTTAACAATATTCGGTATGATTAGCTATGTTTGAATTTCAAACAAAACCATTTTGTATGAGCAAATAGTATTTACTTTTGCTATGAAATCGATGTTAAATTAAATTTTTAACTGGAAGTCCTGCATTTTATCTGGTTTTCTTCCCAAATATCTCTCTGGTACATAGGATACACCATGCCTACTTGCTAACTATTTGGGCTTGAGTAGAGGAGGGCCAGTTTGTGGTTGAAAGTTCATTCAAGTACACTTAAACTATTTTTGATTATGAATTAATTTTAAATGTGCATGAATGTTTTGCCTGCATGTATGTAAATACGTCATGCAGGTGCCTGGTGCCCAGAGAAGCCAGAAGACGGTTTCAGATCTGCTCAACCTGTCTGAGACAGTTGTGAGTTGCATGTGAGTGTGTGGCACTGAGTCCAGGCTTTCTATAGAAGCAGCGAGCATCCTTAATTAACTACTGAGCAATGTAGTTAGTACCGTATACTAAATTTTCATGTAATGACTGAGTGGTTGTTTTTGGTAGTAATTAATATACTCATTAAGAAGAGTTTTAACCACTATTAGAGTAAAACCCAGGAGTCCCTTGGGTTTTGAAAGATATCAAAACACTATCCTTTTCAGAGAAGACTGAATCAAAAGTGAAGACAATTTTTTTTCTTATTTCTAGGATTTTGCATTTCTCCTGGCCATGCCACTGGCTGCCTGACATGCCTATGCTACACAGTTGGAACAGTGAGCCCTGTCTGCGACAGTGTCCCTGGGCAGTGCCCTTGCCGTGATCCCTCAGCCACTGGGATGACATGCTACCAGGGTCAAGACCATTACTTTTGATTTGATACTCGGACTAGAAGGTAAATCTTTGGATGTGTGGATAGCAAAACATCAATTTTTACCTTTAGTTTTCCTTATCACCAAGAACTTTGGCAGGTTTTTTTTTTTTGAGTAGCTTTCTTTTTTTTTTTTGTTAAAAGAAAAATTTACATTTACTCCCCTTGTTCCCGGCCCTCCCGCTCCCCCACTACCCCACCACCCTCCCCCTGCTTCCTTAAGATGGGGCAGGATACCCTGCCCTATGGGAAGCCCAAGGCCCTCCCCCCTCCA
>JAQHUG010000006.1:12841767-12870372 GCA_028555095.1 Dicrostonyx torquatus
GGGGTTGTGGGAGGGTGGAGATGGAGGAAGGGTGGATATTGGAGAAGGGAATAAGATATCTACATTAACGGGAGTTATTCTTTGGCAGTTTTCAAACAATAGCCTCTATAAAAAAAATGTTCTCTTGGTAAGTATATTTTTGATTCCTTGATGTCTTACCTACTGAACATAGTTACCACTCCATTCCGTCCTTCTGAATTCCCTTGATACTCCTAGCATCGCCACAAATTCTTTTCGATGGCCGAGAGACATCTGCATTGTCTTGTTTCCACTCTGTGTGTGTGTGTGTGCGTGTGTGTGTGTGTGTGTGTGTGTGTTCCTTCAGGTGAAAGCTAGGGATCAGCCTTGGCTGTTGTTCCAAGGAGCTGGCCTTTAGAGTGAAGGTTCTCCAACTGGCTGGAACTTGCCTGTTAGTCTAGGCTGTTCTAGGTACCTACCTGGAACTGGAACTGTGTGCCACCATGCCTGTCTATTGTGTGTAGGTTCTGATCCTCAAATTCAAGCCCTGATGTTTGCACAGTAAACAGTTAATACCGGGACTCTCTTTCCTGCCCCTGCTTTTTAAAAAAAAAAAAAAAGAAAGAAAGACACTTTTCAGTCTATCCTAATCTTCACCCTTGAATGGTCAAAGCTACTTTTGGTGGGAAAAATCCTGCTCTTTTTCTTTCCCTATTTACGCTTATCACACCTCCTACACCAGCTTACTCCAGGTCTCAAACCTGCCTAGAGAGAATGTCGTGTCTTTTGTCACTCTGCAGGATGTCTGGCTAGCTCTGGATTGGAGTGTCTGTGTTAGAAAGTAGATTGAAGAGTTGGTATCAACTGGGGAGGAGTAGAAGGAGTCAAGCAAGACCGTAGAATCTGCAGTATTAGAAGACACTGAGGCCATTTAAAAACATTGAATCTAGTGATATTAGTGGTGGGTGGAAGGTTGGCGTGTAGAAGACACAGGGAGGAAAGATCTAGACAAGTATGAACTCAAGGGAAGATGATTCATGACAAGTTTTATACAAATTAAGTTCTGCATATCAGCTGATTCTTCTGATATTGACTCAGAGAAAGAGCAACCCTGATAAAAGTGCACATTATTCTCTGACAAGAGAGCATTTTCCCTCCATCCACCTTGCTTTCGTACTCATCCTTCTAAGTTTCTTTCACGGAGCACTTGGAGAGTTGATGTAGTTTGAATCTGAAGCTTGACCGACCTTGGTGCCTTTGGGAGATGGAAGGTGGGACATTTAACAGTCAGCGCCCCATGGGAGGTCGTCATTCCAGTGGGGGAATGTCCTTGAGGGAGATGGTGGAATACCAGCCCCCCCATCCTTGCTTTTTCATTTCCTAGATGTGAGGTAAGTGTTTTGTTGCCTCACACTCCGTTGCCATGGTGTATCATGCTGATGTCACCCCACAGCATGATGTGCCCCCAGAGGTACCATAGGCAATGGAAGCTTCTTTCCCTGTAATTGTCTGGGGCACTTGCTATGGTGGTGAGAAGCAAATGCATAGACAGTGAATTTCTTTCTGTTTGTCTCGAGTGCCGTCAATATCCTAAATTATGAAAATTCCCAACCTACTGAAGATCTTCCGTGTCTAGTGTTGGCCGGCTCTTTCTATGTCGCCAACAGTCCTGATCCCAGAAATGCTGTGCTGTTGATGGATGACATTGTCCCCACTCTGTCATCCCAGAAGGACCACTTAACCACTTGTACTTCCTGCTCACTCAGTTAATATTATTTCCTTCTTGGGTCTCTGAGAGAGTTGAAGACAAGATAGTTATAGTTTTCCTTGTTTATCAGACTCAGAAAAGAAATTCACTAAAGAAATATAAAGTGTATGAGGTTGAGAGACATAAAAAGATAATTTGGGGTTGGTGATGAAAGTTAGAATAAGAAGTGAATTAGGTACAACACTTTGAACTCACCAAGATAAGATGGATAGTGGAGTATTTTCTCTGGAATTGTCAAATGCAAATGGACTAGACAATGCTGATGTACTTATTGCAATGTATATATTGCATATAGTTATTGTACTTATTGTTTATAGTTTTTTATATTAGTTATGACATTATTTTTTTAGACAAAAAAGGGGAAATGTAATGACATTTTGTTTGTGATCTAACAAACAAAGCTTGCCTAAAGATCAGAGTGTGGAGCTAGCCATACTAGTTAGCCATAGAGGCCAGGCAGTGATGGCACACACCTTTAATCCCAGCACTTGGGAGACAGAGGCAGATGGATCTCTGTGAGTTCAAGGCTACCCTTGGGCTACACAAGACTGAATCAGTCTAAAAGAGAAGCAGAGCCAAATGTGGGTATCTGACACCCTTAATCCCAGCACTAGGAAGATGGAGATGGGAGGTGATATGATGGGGCAGAAAGAGAAGCCAGGAACTCAGGATTCATTCTGAGGTTTCACAGGATTGCATTCAATCTGAGGGCTGGTAGAGACAGGATATCCCATTCGGTCTGAGAGTTTTGTTGAAATGAGAGCTGGTGGCTGGCTGCTCTGCCTCTCTGACCATTTAGCTTTCACACTCTTAATATCTGACTCCAGATTTTTATTAATAAGAGCTATTAGAATTCACACTACTCTTAACCTGTGCTGAGGTGTCGTTTAATTTTTGTGCTGGTATCCTTGTCCAGTCCTACATTGGTCAACTGTTCCCATCTTCACGGGCCAAAGTCATTTTTGTTCTTCTGTCAAGCTCTCTCCCTTCTGTTGGGCTTAAGGTCAGGCCAAGAGATGGTCCTCTTGCTGTTGCCCTGGGCTGACTGGACCGAGGGTGAGCTTGTGCTGGCTGGACCTGCAGCCTCTGCATCTCGCTTGTACTTCTCACAAGCCTGATTTCCTGCCCCTGCAGATGGCAGCTTCAGCTTCCTGATCCACTCCTTGCAGAGTCCCCAGCCCTCCGCTGTGCAGATGAAATGGCAGCATAAACAGACGACTCCAGATTGCTGCTCCCCCTCCAATCTGTCTGCCTTTTTATACATTCTTAATTTTTGTATAGTCATAGAGAAAAACAACATTTTTAATGGCCTATTTTGAGTGTGGTCCCTTGCGGAGTTTTGTTTTTCCGCTCCTTTCTTACCTTCTCATCTTCATCCCCCCGCCCCGTCCTTCCTCCTGAACTTGCTTCATCATATTTTCGCTCTAGCTTGGCAGTTGCCTCTTCACTGGATAAAATTGCACGTGGAGATGCTGTCATCTCCTCATTGCTAGCTCCTTCCCTCCGCTTCACCCTGCTCTATAGGGTTTGAGCATTACTGTTTGATTTCTCACTCTTCTGCTCGTTCATGCTTAAGAGTGGTTTTCCTGCTTCTTCCTATTCATGTCTCCCCATCCATTCCTCACCCCCCATACTTCATGCATGCAGTAGCCAAACCCAAATAATTCAGACAGCCAAGGGCTAACAGACTTGGTTGTTTTTTTTTTTAACTTTGGTAGTATAAGGATGGAACATAAGATTTTCCGTGTGTTAAGCAAATGCTCTACCACTGAGTGACATCCATAGTCCCCTAAATGACTCTTGGAATTCTTATCTCTGTCAAAGACAATGTATATAACAAAATAGACTAAGACTAGATAAACAAATGCTAAAGAAAGATAACTAGAGAAGAGGGTTGCCCTGGAGGGGATGACAGGAAGGTCTGTGATGTCTTACCCATGAGTCACATTAGCAGGATCAGGGGACCTGTTGAAGGGTGACATGGATCACCTGCCGTTCTGGAGACTGGTGCACCGATGCGTACTTTCGACCAAGCAAATCTGAATGGGACAGCAGTCTGGCCAACGTTAGCTAGACCACGTGAAGTATTCCTCTGAGATCTGACCCTCTTAGAGTTTATGAGTTTGGGGGTCTGATTAAGATGACAAAAAAGAGAAATGGATTGAGCTTTCTTAATGTCTGTGAAGAGCATCCCGTGCAAGCCTGGAAAGTCCCAGATGGAGGAGACAGGCAAGATTCTGTGGGCTACAGGGAGAAAAAGAAAGTCGTTGGAATAGAGGCAACCCCGAGACATTTGGAACCATTAGGAAGAAAGACACCCTGGAAGGATAGAGCTCATAGAAGGGAGCCAGAAAGTGTTCCTCCAAATAGAAGGTCAACTCTGAGCACAAGGGAGACCAAAGACAGCATCCTGACAGGATGGCTCTGAACACAGGGGAGGCCGGAGAATGTAACCTGCTGTGGGCTGGGCCAGGCTAATGAGTACCAGCACCTCATGAGACTGACTGTGTGTGGGAAAAGAGGTAAGTATCAGATAGGAGGGGGACTGCCAGATAATCCTCACTGGAAGAATCCCTATCATTATCATGTCTGAACTAGAAGAAAAGGCCCGAAAAAAATTGTTTTTTGGGTTTTTTTTATGCCTAATTTGAAACTTGACCTGATATACAGCACTAGAAAGTCTATTTCTAGTGTTACACAATTAAAAAAAATGAAACTCTAGGATGTTTTTTTGTCTCTGGATGATGACAGGACCCATAGATGAGTCCTTTTATAACCAGTTGAAGATGGGATATATGCGCCAGGACATGGGATGCTGCGATCAAAAACAAGGGAAGGGCTAACTCCCGCTTGCTGTCTGTGACTCATCTTTTTTCAATGTGTCTTTGATTTAATTGCCATTATTAGTAGAATGATCTCTTCCTTTGGTGTCCAAGACCATATTTCTCTGAGCAGCTCTCTGATTTGCTGTTTTCTCCTATGTACCATGCCTTTCCAGACTCAGCTCTGTCCTTGTCATCAGCCACTGCATAACTTACCATTGACTCTTACTGAGTATATGGTCACCTTTTTAGGTCTGTGCCCTGTCCATCAATTGTTGAATCCTAACACTAGTCTGTGGATGCCCTCATCCTCTTGACTAAAGGGATAAACAGCTTCATGTGTCTCTCTCCAAATAAATGGCGCTTTAGTGGGATTCAAAGCCTCTCGGTCAGGACATGATAGGACCTAATCCATATGCTGACACTGGAAAGAACTGTTGAAGCTTCTCTACAAGGAACAGAAAAACTATGAGGCTCCCAGTCCTGACTCACCATGTAAGAACACCTGCTGGACAAGCTTTAGGATGTGTGCACCAACCTCCAGAACCCATGCAGAAGGCCAGGCGTGTTCATATGCACACATGCAGTGCTATGGAAGAGAGGGACGGGAGAGTCACTGGAGCTTAACGGCACCAGTGTAGTTTCAAGTTTTGTGAGAGGCCCTGTCTCAAGTGAAGAGATTAGCTACTAATAGCATAAGATATCAGATACCCCCACTCAGGCATCTGTCCACACATGTGCACAAAGGCTCACACACGAAGATATGCCCCACAGGTACACTGTGGGAACACTTATACAAAAAGAAATAGCTTTGCTTTTAAAACTGAAGAATCGGATACAGCTTCCCAGGATTCATTTGCGCGTTTTGGAATCACCCATGTGGAAAGTCTGTGATGAGAGCTGACCTTCCCGTTTCATTGATGAATCCTGCCATCTCTTTTCCCTTTAACATGGATAGTCACTAGAGGAGAGACCTTCTCTCACACAAGGTCATAGAGAGAAAGTACCTCACAGTGTGACATGAGAATTGCTCCAGTGTGGTTTTGCTCATCAGGGAGAGAGGGACGAATGGACTCTCTCTCTTTTATGATTCCTATTTCTTTTCTGAATGATAGTCTTCATGGATGTCTCTGCCGACTTCTGTTCACCGCCATATAACACCAACATTATCTGTTTCTAACAGGAAGAGAGGACTGGCGAATTTATGGGGGCTTTATACGGCATAAGATAATTTTACCATGCAGCTAGAGTGGTGTATGCCTCTAATTCTATCACTTGGGGAGATATAGCAGGAGAGTCAAGGATGATTAAAATTCAGGCCAAGCTCTCCTACATAGTGAGGTCAAGGCCAGCCTGGACTACAAGAGATCCTATCTCAGAGAAACTAAAAGAGATCATTTTATATCTCAAAAAGTTTGTTTGCAGTCTAGGTGTATGTAGATGTACAGTGTAGAAAGATGTGTTGTAAGAAAGACGTAAATATACGGTGTAGAAAAATGTGTCTTGTTATTTAAAAACAAAAAGGCAGAGGGTGCTTCCGGGTCACCTGTGTGCTGTGGTGGATGCTTACTGCTATACATGTGGCCATTTCCAGTGCCTACAGTGAACTGTTCTACTGCTCAGCAGTGGGGTTGTAGAAACGCACCGTGTTTCCTGAGGCACTGTGATTTCTTCATGCGGCACCTCTGGCATCCTCAGGGACTCTTTCTCACCCCTCCCTTCTTCATGCCTCTTTATTGAGAAGAGCAATGCCTGCTGGGATTGTTGTAGTTGGGTTTACTTTCAGTACTGTTTAAAAACAATTCCAAAGGACAAAATAATAAATGAAATAGCCTAGACACTGACCGTAAACTGTAGCAAGGACAACAGAACCCCACCAGTCATCGACAGTTTCCTGTGACTAACCTGGAAAAGCCTTTGCATGTTTTCAAGCTCATGCTTCATTCTTCAACATGTACCGATCAGTGAAACATGGTTGCATCCTTCCAAAGGCTGGCCCTGGTGAAAACATTACTTCATTTACCTTTGACACAGGCAGCAAGCATGGTTTAATGAGCCCTGAAAATAAGAAAGCAAGAAAATCGCCCAGGGTAAAAATAAATCAATAAAGCAAAAAAAATTGTATATCACATTTGTCTGACTCTAAAACAATGAGAAAGGAAAAATAGAAGTGGGTCAATCTGGTTCACCTGTGTCCTGAGCACATGAGCTTCCTGATGTCATCCGTACGTTGACCTGTGAGTGGTACTTCTATCCCCGAGGAAAGAAGGCATGTCCAGTTCCTCTGGTGCTCTCTCCCATTTTCTATATAGTTTGCACATGTCACAGCTCACAACATTTCTTCTTCAATGTTCAAAGCCATCTAGAGTCACTAGTTCAGTTTACCTTGTTTTAAGCCTCAAGGAGCTGGGCATATCCAGTCTGGCACAGATTAAAATGCAATTGTCCTCAGGTAGTAGAAATCGGGGCTTGAGGCTGGTCAGCTATCTGAAAGCTTAGACTTCAAGAACATATCATCAATTATTATTATTGAGGCTTTACTGCAGAAACTCTCCATGTAAACATGATGTCATAAATTTGGTCAGGCAATCGTTATAAATGCTCTTCTCCAATGGGTCTCCATGGGTCTTTGTGGATCTCCAGTGGGTTCCATGTGTCTCCATGGGTCTCCAGTGGGTCTTCGTGGGTCTCTAGTGGGTCTCTGTGGATCTCCAGGAGTCTCCATGGGTATCCATGGGTCTCCAGTGGGTCTCCAGTGGGTCTCTAGTGGGTCTTCGTGGGTCTCCATTGGGTCTCCATGGGTCTCCAGTGGGTCTCCAGTTGGTCTTCGTGGGTCTCTAGTGGGTCTCTGTGGGTCTCCGTGGGTCTCCAAGAGTCTCCATGGGTATCCAATGGGTCTTCATGAGTCTCCAATGGGTCTCCATGGGTCTCCAGTGTGTCTTCATGGGTCTCTATGGATCTCCAGTGGGTTTTCATGGGTCTTCAGGGGTCTCCAGTGGGTCTCCACGGGTCTCCAGTGGGTCTCCATGGGTCTCCACGGGTCTCCAGTGGGTCTCCATGGGTCTCCAGTGGGTCTCCATGGGTCTCCATGGATCTCCAATGGGTCTTCATGGGTCTCCAATGGGTCTCAGAGCAAAGACTCTGAGAACTACATCGGTGACTTCAAATAAAGGCAGAGACCATCTCTTGTGCTGTGAAGATGTAAAACTTCTTCACACGTTTTTTATAGGCTCGGGCTTCTCTGACTTTGTTAGACAGTTGGCTGTTGTCTGAGATTCCCATCCTCCCAGACCAGCCTGGGCTGGATCACAAGGTGGCAGCAGTTTCAGGAAAGAGAGAAAAGAACGAAGAGTCTTGAGGCTTGTGTTGAACACTGCTATGTCTGCCTGAGTGTGTTTTTTAACGGAAGTCACAAAACCAGGCCACAGTCAGGAGTGAGTGAAGAGACTCTGCCTTTAGTGGACAGCAGGACTAATCAAAGGGATCTGCTTAGAAGAAAAAGTAGATAGTCTTTTCTGAAATACCTTCTGTCCCCTGTTTATTTATCCTACCTTAATATAGACAGGAAGGGTTCTTCAAGGAATGCCAGCTTTTATAGGTTATTAATAGCACTGTGTCTTCAATGTGACAAACTGGGAATGGTACAGAACTGAGCATCAGGACATACAGGTTCCTGCTCTTCTTTGCAACCAGACCAGGTATATTAACTTGCTTCTGAAAATAATAAATTACTGTAAATTCAGTGTCTTAAAACAACAAGGATTTATTATTGTATAATTCTGGAGGTCAGAGGTCCTAAATTAGTTCCAGTGGACTACAATCATGGTGCCAACAGGCCACCTGTGTTTCTTCTGGAAACAGCAGGATAAAATCCATTGTCTTGATCTTCTATAGTCTACTTATACTCTTTAATGGCTGAGGAGAAGTAGTGTTGTTTGTGGGGGGGCAGGCATTCATATTCCTGTGTGTTTCATGGGTTTAAAGGCAGAGATTGACACTGGGTGGTTTCCTCACTTTCTTTCCACCTCATATTTTGAAACAAAATCTCTCACTGAACCTGGAAATCACCGATTAGGCTTGGCCAGCTGGGCCAGATAACTCCAGGACTCCTTGGCTCTCTGACTTTCTAGCACTGAGCTTATGGGCTTACATTGCCGTAACCAACTGTTACATGGGTCCTAGGACCAAACAAAGGTCCTTAGGCTTATCCAGCAAGCACTCCACCAGTGGAG
This sequence comes from Dicrostonyx torquatus, assembly GCA_028555095.1. Lineage (NCBI taxonomy): Eukaryota > Metazoa > Chordata > Mammalia > Rodentia > Cricetidae > Dicrostonyx > Dicrostonyx torquatus. Next base: position 12,850,548 of record JAQHUG010000006.1, read on the forward strand.
TCATTTCCCAGCTTACCCACACCCATCCAATTTTTGAACAGGGTTTCCTACTAGAACTTTCTGATTAGGCTAGGCTGGCTGGCCAGGGAACCCCAGGCATCTGTTCCATATCCCCAGTGTTGTGATTATGCTGGTTTTGTTTTCCCTTTATTGTTGGTTATAATGTGACTTCTGGGGACTGAACACAGGCTCTCTTGCTTGCTCTCAAGGCAAGCTCTTGACTAAGAGATTCCTGATTTCCTCATCCCTTACACTCTGTGACTCCCAGTTCCTCCTTTTGCTCTCAGAAGCAGCGGAGTAGCACTGTCTACCTTCTCCGAGCTTCATTTCCCACCCCGCATTCTTTTCTTGTCTCACCCACACCACCCTGCCTTCCTTGTGTAAAGGCCTATGTGATCACATTGAATAATCTTGGATAGTCTAGGGTCAGAATGTCATCTCAAGATCTTTAACCATATTTGTAGAGCTCATTTTACCAAATAAGGAAACATATTTCAAATTCTACCCATTAGGACTTAGACATTGTTGAGGGGTCATACTTGAATCTGTGCTAAAAGTCAGCCTTCTAGAATTTGAGAATTAAATGTGACCCGATTTCCATTTTTAATTGGAGCACAATAATGCTCATTTTTGGACATCATTTCTTAGCTGCTTTCTGAGGATAGCGGTAGAGTTGAGTTATAATACAGCATGGTGTTCATGAAACCCAAAATGTTTATTGTTTTGCCCTCAGTAGGTAAAGACAACAAATCTGTAATGAGACATACTGTCACACTCTATCCCACTGAACTTATTAGTATTATAACTGTATGGACCTGGGAAGAACTTTAAAAAAAATGAAGATTTTCTTTCTCGATGCCCTCCCTTTGAGAATACCTGGTAAATGGTCCCTCACCTTCTGCTTCAAGATAGGAATTTCAAAGATCCCCTGTCTTGTGCAGGAGCACATCCGCCGCTGTAATTGTGCGTCAGAAGTGTGGTCTTCCCGTTGAAAAACACGTTTCATTCTGTGGCTTTCTGTCCTCTCCCTCCATCTGCTTCTGTAGCCACAGAGAATAGATGTAATTTCTCTTCTACTTGAAAACACTCTATATCTCAAGGACCTGAGTGGTGATGTAGAATGTCAGCAAAGGAGTCACTGGCTTCAGGTCCAGACATGCTAAGTGAGCTTAGCTGTCCTGTGGACGATGGGAAGGCTTCCTCTCTGGGATCCTGGCGCGAGGGCAAGGTGTTGGTAGCATGGCCTGTTTGATGAGCTCCTGAATTCCAGCCTGGAGAAGGTTTTCTGAATCTGGTTCTTGAACTGTTCACTTCTTCAGGGTGAGATGCCAGTGCTCTCACTTGCCCGTCACTAACCCTTGACAACATGACCTTGCACTCATGTTGACTGCCCTATACCCTCATACCATGAACCTGCCTCCCGCCCCAGGAGAGCGCAGATGCTCTTGGAGTCTGTGACTAACAAAGGAGAACCAGGAAGCTTGCATGTGAGACATCATGGAGGGCCAGATCTATGCACAGAGGGAAAAGTGTTAGCCTAGGGAAAGCCATGCTCTACAGAGGACACCCCAGCCCCCAGTGCATCCTGCACTGAAAGTCAGTAGAAAACTCAGTTTCTCAGAAATATGGCTGAGGGCAGTCCTGACAGGGAAGCCCTTTCCCCTCAGAAGTCACCCAGTCCTGCCAATCTAGTGATGCCCAAAAATGCTAGTGTCTTTACATTTAGATATTCCCTCTTTGATCTGTTTCCGGTGTCCTGTCCCAAGACTGTATCTCTCCTGGTGCTTCATTCAGTAAACCTTCAGTCCCTCATCAGAGTGTATGTGTCTGACTGTGTGTGTGACCACTTGGCAGTGTGTGTTGAACCCTAACTGTGTGTGTGTGACCACACAGCAGTGCGTATTGAACCCTGACTGTGTGACCACTCAGCAGTGTGTATTGAACCCTGACTGTGTGACCACACAGCAGTGTGTATTGAACCGATTGTGTGACCACTCAGCAGTGTGTACTGAACCGATTGTGTGACCACTCAGCAGTGTGTATTGAACCGATTGTGTGACCACTCGGCAGTGTGTATTGAACCGATTGTGTGACCACACAGCAGTGTGTACTGAACCCTGACTGTGTGACCACTCGGCAGTGTGTATTGAACCCTGACTGTGTGACCACACAGCAGTGTGTNCACTCGGCAGTGTGTATTGAACCCTGACTGTGTGACCACACAGCAGTGTGTACTGAACCCTGACTGTGTGACCACTCGGCAGTGTGTATTGAACCGATTGTGTGACCACACAGCAGTGTGTACTGAACCGATTGTGTGACCACTCAGCAGTGTGTACTGAACCGATTGTGTGACCACTCAGCAGTGTGTACTGAACCGATTGTGTGACTGCTCGGCAGTGTGTACTGAACCCTGACTGTGTGTATTGAACTCTGACTATCTGGCCACACAGCAGTTCGTGTTGCGTCCTGACCGTGCTGGGCCTGGTGATGAAATAGTCTTATTCCACCTCCTTAAAATTGGCCTTGGGGTCTAATTTTCTTTTCCTCATTGGTTAGCCCTGTCTAAAAGCCTCAGTGAGGTAAATTCTCTTCCTCCCTGCTCTATATTAAATAATTTCCATTCTCTTTAGAAAATTACAAACCCAGGGATGCCTCTGAGTCCTCATTCCTTCTTTTTCAAAATTTCACTCACACTTCACTAATCCTATTTATCAAAAAAAATTAAATCTAACCCCCTCACTTACTTATTTACCAATATCCTGCCTCTGCCATGTCTTCTCCTGCCTCTGCCATTTCTTCTTACCTTTCCAGCTTAGCGGATCACTACTGCCCATTCTGATTCACTTTCCAAACATTCTGATTGCAAGGCTGGGAGATAGCTCAGTGTAACGGTAAGAGGATTGCTCTGTATCCAACTTAGTTTTCCTTGGCTACAAGAAACACCATGACCAAAAGTAACTTTGAATGAGGTGTGTTCTCAATGATGTTTCTTCTTCCCAAATGATCTAAGCTTCTGTCAAGTCATCCAAAAGCAACAACAGCAAAACCCCAATGAAGCCAACAAAGACACTGTGCTAGCATCCAGACCCAGGTTCTAATCCCCCTGCACTTGTAGAAAAGGCTGGGAAAGGCAGAGTAACCTCTAATTGTTATATCACTGGGGGCAGGGATAGGTAGATTCAGAAAGCTTCCTGGCCAACCAGCCAGGAAGAAATGACAAGCTTCTGCTTCAGCTGGAAATCCTGTTTCAAATGATTAAAATACCAGAGAGTGGTATCATGACACAGTCCCCTGAATTTGCATGCACATATATGGACTTACCCAATCATACATGTTTACATTCATGCCCCCTGTCTCTGTCTCTGTCTCTGTCTCTGTCTCTGTCTCTGTCTCTGTCTCTGCCTCTCTCTCTCTCTCTCTCTCTCTCTCTCTCTCTCTCTCTCTTCATAATCTGGAGGTATTTGTACCATCTATCAAATGGACCTGTATTCTGACGGTGACCTGTTCTATGAAATGTGGGGTTTTTCACCTGAGGCATCCCGTCAGCACGGAAAGTGTAACATTTTACACCATTTCAGTCTTTGAGCTTTCAGCTCCGTGGTGGTCAGCTGCTTCTCTCCCCAGGCACCGCCCAGGGTGGTTGTTAGTCCTGCACTGCACCAAATCTCTGCATGCATTGTTACCGGCAGCTGCTGCCCGGCTTTTGTCCTTCACAGTCCTCTGTGTGTACCTTGAGGACAGGAGCAGCCCATAACACTCGTCTCCAGAGCTTCAGCATGGATTCCCAACCAGGACCGTAACTGGGCCCCAGTCAGTGACACTGATGTCAGAACTCATTTAAGTCCCTTTCATGTATATGTGAGCTGGGGTCCCAAAGAAGGGGTGACTTGTCCCCCTGTATCCCTGAAAATGAACTTCCCAGCACTGTCATGAGTGCAGAAACACGCTGTCTTCATTATGAGTTAGGTTTCTCCTGTAATAATAATTAGGATGACTCTTGTGCTATTTGAATAACTGAAAGGAACTCCCAGGAAAGCCCAGGATAGGAGATTTGTCATTTAAGAGACAGAAGCCAATTAGCCCCTCAGTGTACCTGGCAAATACTGATTTGCAGAGTGGGGGAGCAGGAGCAGTACGCTGGCCAGGATGAGCAGAGCCTCCCTCCTGTTGGGTTTATCATAATGAACTGGTCAATAAACATCACAAATTGTTTATCTATATAAATCTTGACAGATTACTCTCTATGAAATCCATTTAGCAACTGAGGTTTTCCCATAAGGATGAAAAATGAAGATTTTAAACAGATTGTGGGACCAGCTCGGGCTGTGCCAGGAGAGTTTGAGCAATAAAGGTTTCTTTATATTAATATTACGAAAACCATTTATCCTGGCAAAATCAATATCACAATTCATCTTAGTTTGTTGCCTCTCTTCTAAGCCTAAGATGTCTTCTCCTTTATTGTGTCTAATTTTGTTTTAATAAATGTGAATTATATTTCATTTGGCTGGTACTCCAAGGAGGGGCGTCTGAAAAACCACTCTCGAAACTTGTGGCTCACGTGCTAAAGAGTCTTCAAATGTTTGAAATTGTATTTGAGTGGCTGAGAAATTTATAGGAATCATCTCATTTAAGCCTTAATTACAGTATTATCCCCTGTGTCCCTTGGACTGGTAGCAAATTGTAATATTCTAGAAAACCCGCTCTGATGAACTTCACTTAAGGAGAAATTCTCTCTAACTGAAACTAGGCAGTTACAATAAGTCGGATATGTTCGATACAAGAGCAGCCGGGAGAAGAGACAATAAAACCAGAAATAGACACATTTAATTACTCAAAACATTGCTTGCTCTCCTAAGAAGTGATTTATCTGTTCCATTTGGATTCGGAACTTAATATCCCACGGATATTGACACAGCTGACTCGGAGCGGTGTGGACAGCAGTCGGCGGCGAGGAAATAGAGCGTCAGCAAGGGATGGAATTAGGTCCCGCACTGCAAGCCATTACTCTAAATGCACCGTGTGTAACGTAAGTGTGGTTGACTCATGAGTGAATGACAGTAAGAGCTGAAACGCTCAAGAGGTACTTACTCATGAGTGTGTGTGTGTGTGTGTGTGTGTGTGTGCACTTAGAGAGAAAGGACTGCCTCTTACTGCTCAGTCTTACTAGTGCTATGTTAAAAGCCTACAAACAATATACTGTAAATGATAGTACATAGTGAAATTAAGAACAAATCAGCCATTTCATTGCTTCTATAATTCTATTTTAATTCTCATGCATAATTTTCCTCGTCTCTAATACTTTGCCTGAAAAAGAAAGCATCTACTGGGGATGAAGTTCTAGGGCGGTGTGTCCAGCTAACGACCATCAGGATTGTTGGGGGGGGGGTTCTTCTATCAGGACCATAAAAAGGGCAACTCTGCTACTGTCGCTTTCAGGAGAAACCATACTTTTGTAATTCCCAATGGCAGATTCGTCCATCACACAAATTTTCAGCTTATTTTGTAGCTTTAGCTTTTATCGGCCTCTTTAAGGGTGTTGAATGATTACCCGAGAGATCACACCGTAAAATCTGCAGTAGGGTGAAGTCACGGTGCCCACCAGTTTCTCTAGAGCATAAATGGAGAAATCTATTTACTCTTGTTTTCGATCTGCATGGAAAGTCCCTGCTTAAATAGTCTCAGCCGGCTTTTTTTCTTAAAACATCTCTAATCTTTATAGTGCCCCGACTGCTTAGTCTAATGAAATGCCCTGGGGAGAATATGCATGAGAATAATTTACCCTGAGGGTAAAGATTTCCCTCTCTTCCACAGAGAGTTGGTATCGCTAATATTACAGATGACTTTTGGTCTAAGACCATACGGAGCTTGTACCTTGCAGTGGCAATGGCTCATTATCCTGTAACATTGCCACCTTGGTAGAGATCAGGGTAGCTATATTGTCTCCAGTCTTCTCTTGGTGAGAGGCAGTTATTGCTAATGGCCACATTGACAAAATCTGGAGGGGAGCCTAAGGTGATCGTGCTGATGTACTTGACTGAGGTGGGAGACCCTGCCCACTGAGGGTGGCACCATTTCCTGTGTGAGATCCTGAATGCTCAGTGGAGAAAAGGAGCCGGGCAGCAGCAAGCATGGGCTTTCTGGAAGTGACCGTGGTGTAATCTCCTGCTTTCTGCTCTTCTACCTTGACTTCCCATCCATGACGGAGTGTCCCCTCCAACTGCAGGCCACATTCAACCCCTCCTCTTTTAAGTAGCCTTTGTCAGAATATTTTATCTCAGAAACAAACAGAAAAAAATGAAGCTAATACGATGCACAAGATTCAAATATAAGTCATATGAAGCATCAACAAAAATTAGAATCTGCCTGATTGTCGACAAAATTTAGTCTTTATAGAATGAAATATAGAGTTTGAACAGTTTTAGGGAGAACAATAACTTATTTTTCATTTCTGTGTTGTGACTGGATATTTAAATAAAAATAACTTTGTAGTACCTACTTTAAACATTTAGCTGGTAATAGAACTTCTATTGTAGGCAAACACAATTTCCATTTTATTACACGGCTGGTATTGAGGCTAACTCTGGCAATGCACCGTGGCATGTAAAAGCTTTTCTGGGAGTTACTGAGACAAAGCCTCACATAGGCCAGGCTGGTAATAAACTTACCCTGCACCTGGGAACTCCTGATTGTCCTCCCTCTGACTCCCACATTCTGAGACTGCAGGACTGTACCACCATGTATGGTTAGAGTGTAGTGTGCGTGTGTGTGCGCGCACTCATGTCTGACTGTCTGCTTGTGTTTGTGTCTAGAGGCCCAAGGTCATTTTTGACACCTTGCAAGGTTACTGTCTACCTACCTTCCTTAGATCAGTCTCTGGGTTCACTGATTCTTCTAGACTGCCCGGGCAGCAAGCTCCAGGACCTTTCCGTCTCTGTCACCGAATGCTGAGTAGCAGGCACTCGCTGCACAGCTGGTATTCATGCGGATACTGATGGTCCCAGCTCATGCTCGGCCCCATGCTTGCTCGGCAAGTGCTTTACCAACTGAGGCACCTCCCTAGGCCTCTTTTGAGGCCCATTAATCCAATAACCGGAAGGACTCTTCCTAGGGACTTAAGCACAAGCAGCATTTTGATGAAGCCCTGTTCTCTCCTGCTCTAGCTTGTGTTTGTGCAATTCAAGCATCCTTTTCAGGTCGTTGGCAAAAGCAAGCTGTATTCAACCACAATATCACTGATAGGTATGACAGACACTCTGAATTATTAATGATAGCACTCTTTTTTAAAAAAAAATATTTATTTATTTATTATATACACAACATTTTGTCTGCATGTATGCCTGCCAGCCAGAAGAGGGCACCAGACCTCATTACAGATGGTTGTGAGCCACCATGTGGTTGCTGGGAATTGAACTCAGGACCTTTGAGCCATCTCTCCAGCCCCCATGATAGCACTCTTGGTGATTTATTTGTCTTGTTTGCAGGGGCCATCCTTGTCATTGTCACGGGGCAGGAGCCTTGAACAAAACTTGTGATGTGGTCACAGGCCAGTGTTTCTGCCAACAGCGTGTTGCCGGCTCGAAGTGTGACACTCGTGTTCCTGGTGCAAGCCACTTGGAGGCCAGCCATCTACTAGGCTGCAGCAAAAGTAAGTCCATTCTAACCCAATGTTGGCACGTGAATCGCCAGGACCGGGGAGGAGGGTCCCCGATGCTTTCTTCCATTTAAAACTCATTTTAAAAGTTTTAGGCGCAGTCTGGAAAATTAAACTGGAGAAAATAACACTAAAAGCAATCTGTATGCCTTTCCTTGATTACGTAATTGAAATTTCTGGAATGATTGTACTGAGAGTAAAACACTGACAGCGGTCTGTTGGAATAAAATCACCTGCAAAGGAAATAATTTCCAGTTTCTCCAAGATGAGATTTTGTTTTTTTCAGAACATGGACATTTACTGTTCAAATCATGATGTTGCTATTTAAACAAAAACAATTTATCTCCCTAGCTCACAAATGTATTTCCATGTGATTTACTATAACAAATAGAAGATTTGTTATTTATTACAAGTGTCATGTACTGTGCTTCAAGTTTTATGAACACTATTATAATTTTGTTTATTAATATTCTGATTTTACAGTTATTATTTTCACACTATACTGTAATTGATATTCTGTTCTCACTACTTTCTACTTTACATATATTAGCCATGAGTCTGCATCTCACATTTATAATTTTAATTAATTTACCCTAATATGGCATCTCAGTTTTTTTCTGACTTTGTACCACTCTATAATGCCTGAAGTTGACCGCTGAAGGTCACCTGCAGTCCTTCAGCTTATAGCTATGGACGGTGTTGCTTTGTTTACTCATAAAAAAGACTGTGTGTCCACACTTTCCCAGAATTCCTAACAGATGGCTCTGGGACATGTGATAAAGAGCCCTCTGCAGCCCGCTGCACTGTGCATACTCTCCTCGTGGGACTTGCTCTGTCATGAGCCAGCATAGTAGGAAAGTCAGTCACCGCATCCTGATGTCACAGCCGCTCAGCCCCTCTGGAAAACAGCGTATCTGGAAGCCCACTGTCTGCATTTGAGGAAGGTGGGGAGGGAGAGAAAAGGAGAAAGAAAGAGGGAAGACAGGGAGAGGGAGAGAGTAGGCAATAGTGAGATCGACAACTTGCTTTCTCTTTTACTAGCAGCCATTCAGAACGTCAACGTTCTCAAGCATGTGGGGTGACGGAGCTGCTTCTGGCTGCTGTTTGTCTGCGTACAACAGGTGTCAAAAGGTTTTCCTGGATTCCCAAAGTGATGTCCCTCCACAGGATTATCTCCACGATTGTATTTCCTCTTTCCTGGAAACGTACTGATGATAGCTTTCCAATGTCATCTGCAGTTAGCAGGGAAAGGGACAGAAATTCCCCAGTGGGACCCTGGGATAGAACTTTCGAATTGCAGAGGGTGGCGTAGATTGAAAGCAGTGATGGCCTCTCTGACTTCTTGCTTCTCTGCTGGTCAAACCACCTATTTCCCGTCACTTAATTTCATCCTTTCCAAGAGCTGGTCACCTCCCGAATTCAGACAGACAGGAAGAAATTGGGGATTAACTGGTTGTTTTTATATTGCTTCCTAGTGAATCGTAGCCTGTTCTAAACTTCTGTGTATCAACTACAATGAAACTATATGCACGCAAGTGTGTGTATTCATGTTTTAGCCACTCCTAGCTCACTTGCATTTAAGAATATTAACCTGAAAGCAAACTCACGAGAACATTTCATTCATAACTGTCTGAAAACAGTACATTTAGGAATTCTGTGAGCAGAAGAGATATGAGACCAATAGACTGTCAACTGCAAGACTTTTGCTGTTCCCATACCCTGAGCTGCTACACCTTTATGAAGAAAAGTTCTCTCATCAACCTTTCTGAGTTATAAACATTTTGAATGCAATTAAAGTCTTTTATCTTGGGACCTTGAAAGATTCACCAGATGACTGCAGACATTTTGCATCAAACATCTGTACCTATTTGTAACTATTTTAATAGTTTCAGTTTTTTGCATGTTTTTATGAAAATGTCACTTGGTGAAAGGATTGTGGTTTTAAAAGCCAGTCACATAACTGTATGGACCTGGGACATCTCCTTCAGTGGAAAGCTTGCTGGGAGGTCACCTCTCTCGAACTGGGTTTAGCTTGACCCTTGGATGTTATTTTCTTGGATTTCTTTTTCTTTCTATCTCTTCTGTGTATTCTGGGGAAATAACAGAAGACAGAAAAATTAGTGGTACCAAAAGATAGAGTTCTCAGAGTCAATTTTAGATTTTCCTACAACCGGAAGAGTGCCCCTATCTGCAGGACAAGCCATCTAAACTTTAGAGTACCCTTCTAGTCACATACCAATTCACATTTTGATTAACAATGTTTAGAGGTTTTATGGGTGCTTTTTCTTTCTTTCTTTCTTTCTTTCTTTCTTTCTTTTTTTTTAAGACAAGGTCTCTGTGAAATAGCTCTGGCTGTCCTGGAACTTGATTTGTAAGCAAGGCTGGCCTTGAACTCACCATGACGTTTAGATTGTTAGCACTCATATCTATTTCTGTCAGCAAACAGTCCTTGAAATTAATTACGTCCTTTAAAGTAAAATAAGACCTTGTACTTAGTACTTAAGTAACTACTGCTTACTTAGTAGAATGAAACACTCTTTGGCATCCAAGAGGTGCACCATTTGTTTATATATCAAGTTTCAAGGGAATTTGTGTCAGCTTTTAAATTCGGTAGAAAAAAATAAGTCTTATGTATCTTTAAGATATTTTTTAAAACTGAGGTGCAGAAAATGCTGGACTACCCCGTGGTTTTCCCTTAACCCTATTTATGTCAGCTGCTCTGATCTACACGCGTGTCTCATGCTTGTACATAAAACGCCTCGTCTTGGAGAACTGGTGATGCATACTTCTTGTTTATTAATGTCTTGGTAAACCACGTGACTTCTTGATGAACTGACCCCGAATCCGAAGGACCTCTTTGCTGGGTACCTTGCTTCAGTTTCCTAGTGTGTTTATCGATTGCTTTTTCTAATATATGCTCTCTCCATTGCAATTTAGCTCCGTCCCAGCAACCTCCACCCAGAGGACAGGTTCAAAGTCCGTACTCTATCAATCTCTCCTGGAGTCCAGCTGTTTCCCACTGCCCACTGGCTGGCTTACAACTCTGCTCAGGGATTGTTCTGAAATCCACACAACCAGAGATTCACTTCCATAACATGAGTTCTGGGGTTTGGTAATGGAAAGATGTGGTCTTCTAAAAGTAGACGTAAGTTAAACTCTCTGACGCTGAAGAAAAATGTCATAGTTCCCTCTGTGAGCGAAGAGCTTCTCATGCAGAGAGAATTATAAATCTCACTAGGAATAAAAAAAACACAATGAAAATAAGATGTATAGTGCTTGGTAAGATGATTATTGAATTTCCCGAGAGGAAAGCAGTGACTCCATCCATCATGATTGGTTTATCAAAGCTGGAACACTAATGGACTCCAGGATGTTTGTCTGGCCACGGGAATAGCCTTTTGCACACAGCAAATTGATAAAGTATATGAAATGTCTTTCCTTCATATCATGTGTTATTGGACTCATCATACTTACCATAGAAATTTTATCACAAAACACCTATAAATGAACACAAAAATTCCATGTCCGTTTCTACATGGTTTGTAATATGAAAATGTTAAAAATGGTTCAGATAACCAACAGCCTTACAGGATGGCAACTGTAAAACATACTCAATCCTAGCACACTGCTAAATGCATTCCGGGCTACGAAAAACTGTCTCACAAATCAATGGAGGAAAGCTATGACATTATGATTGCAGAAATTAGAAGGTATAAAAACATATGGATTGTTACGGGTTTAGTTTTCAAAGGCTGAGAGTGTGACGTCAAGTGGACTACAGTTTCCTCTGTAGTTAAATACTGCAGAATGTTGTCAAGAGTTTCAATTCTAGTCTTTCCAAGGTTCTTAAAGATGGGGTCTCTTGAGACGCAGGCTGGCACTGAAGGGCTGGAATTATAAGCGTATATGACTGTATGTATGTACGATTGTGTGTTTGAATTCAGAAGTAGTGTAGATTCTGAAATCTGAGTCATGATACTTACTACTAGCGATTCATGTCCTATAACGTCACACAGATGCTGCCTTGTTCACACAGGTGCAGCACAGCACCACGGGCTTAAATTGAAAGAGAGAGGATAGGAACACAAGATAGAAGCCTGGTTTGTGTCCAGTAACTTTTATTAAAAGTTAATGAATGAGCTTGCTGATGCCAAACTTTTGGGAAGCTACCATCGTTTTTAAAAAAGTATTCCAGATGCCTTAACTATGTCATCCTTAAAGATACACTGAAGGTTTTTTTTGCTTGTTTATGGACTTACATCTCTGTCTGCTTCTGCTTCTAGTCCTGTTTAACGACAAACTCTTTTAGAAAACCACCTTAGGAAACCTTAGAAGGTGGGATCCACTGAAGCTACCTCTTGTTCTCCTTATCCGTCCTTTTCTCTAAAGTGTTGTGTTTTCTTTATTATTGTTGTGTCTGCATGCATGCCCCAGCACCTATGCAGAGGTTGGCGCACAACTTTCGGGGAGTCAACTCTCTCTTCCCAGGGTTGTTAGCCTTGCTCAACAGGCGTTTTTTCCTGCAGAATCATCTCACGTGCCCTCCAAACTTACGGAACATGAATAACCAGCTTTAAAACGCAGGTAAACTGAACTTAAAAGAGTGACATTCCATAACCTATTTTAACAGGGATGGCAGACAGCCAGGTTTAACGCACTGGCTGACCTCAAGCTCCTGAATTGACGACAGATACTTTTTAATCTATGGTATCAGCAGATTGTGTTCCAAATGTGATCTAATCGTGTCTGTCTTGCGTCTACTTTTTATTGTGTCCTCTGCTTTCTCTTCATGCTAAATATCCCTTCCCTGTTTCTAGTCTTCTGTGAAGTTAATGGAAATTCTGAACTTCACGACGCAGGTTGGGATGGGAAGCAAACATCTGTCCACATCTGCCATGTTGGCAAAGCATCTGAAAACCTGCTACTAAAATGTCTATTTTCTTCCAAAAGTCAGTGGGATCCAGGTGTTCTGAAACTTCAACTTTCGTGACAGAGGAAGGAGAGAGTTATAAAAATATTGCAAATGGTTTCTGAGCTGACAGGACTACTGGTTGAATTATCTCTGAAGATGCAACCAGACTGGCTCTGTTTTCCAAGCAGCCTTGAATTTAATTTGAACCCATCAGTGGTCCACTCAACCCATGTTTCTCACAGTAGCACACTGCAGTCCTACTTGATAAAATGATACAGAGGAATACAGCACCAGGGCTTTCCGTACGATTGCACTAACTTAGAATCCAAACAATGGTTTCGTGGGTAATAAATATTCATTCACTCATTCACTAATCAGACATTTCTGTAATGCTACTAAATAAGGTATTATTTCCTAAAACATTATTTTTCATTAAAAATGCCACATCTGGCATTTGTCGACAACCATGGTAATTAATGATGTGAACGTTATCTGCACGATGGCATTTGAACAGTGGGAACAATCGGTGAGCGTGGTCAGAACTTCCCAGCCTTCTAATGATACCCGGTGGGTATGGCTCCAGCTTCGGTGCCTATGTAGCATGAATGACGTGGAAAGGAAGCAGTGTTTCTGTTCAGCTGAAAGAACACAAGTCTGTGGGTTAAATGAAGGCAGTTGGAATTGTAGGCGGAGAATCACTGAACTTTTCAAAGAAAATTAATAGTGTTGTCTTCCAAGCACGTTTGATCATGGAGTCGAGACTATTCTAGAACTCCTCATTAGGACGGAAACTTCCCCTGGCTCGCCTGGAGTCCTAAGGGATGCTCTTGGGGAGCATTTTCTTACCATCGTCATACATCTCTATATTACCATCTTTAAAGGTTTTCGATGACTTTTCTTCAGTAATAACACACTGTGTTAGTTAACATTAAAACCAACCACTAGGCACACTTATTATGTGGGATAAGTTGAAAGTTTCTGCACAAAGGCAGTAACTAAGCTATAGTGTATTCCGTGTTCTCCTAAATAAAATGTAACTGATACACATTCGACATGCTGGGAGGAGTAGGAGAGCATGTGGTTGTGTTAGCTCTTTGGTTTTTTATTTTATTTTTTATTTATTTAGGTTTCCATTTTGGAGGTAGAGGGGAGAGAGAGTTGTGTGCATTTATGGTGTGTGCATATGTTTAAATACTTATTTTATGGGTATAGGTGGTGCATGCGTGTGTGCATGAGTATATGGAGGCCTAGTATAAACTCACTTGGTCTCTCAGCCAAACCCAGAATGTACCAATATGTCCATCACTAGCCAGCTTACTCTGGAAACAGCTGGCTCAGCCTTAAGAAGGTAGCATTATGGAGAGCTGCCACACCCTGGCGTTTACATGAGCACTGGGGATCTGAATTCTAGTCCTCATGCTTGATCAGCAAGAACTTAACCACTGAGCTATCTCGCCAGTCCTGAAGTTAGCACTTCAGACTCCTAGTGCTCAGCGCATTGCGGAGACTCCCCCCTCCCGCCTCTCTGAAGCTCTCCTGCATCATCAGTGTGAAGAGCAGTTACCAGAGGTGAACAACATCCTTTACTCAGCGTTTCATATTCAAGATGCTCTCGGTAAGTTTTGGATATACACACACACATATATTCATAGTTTTGTCTTCCAAATAAGTCTGATACATATGTTGTATGTTACATATTGAGTTTGGAAACAAGAGACTAACAGACATACTGGAGAGATGGAATCTAAAACTGAAAGCCATCCTCCTTCCTGATGAAATACATATTCAAATCCAGGAACAGAGTAAGAGATTGAGCATGTAGCCCGGTGATAGCATGTTTGCCGAGTACACTTAAGGTCCTAGGTTTGAGCCACAGCAGAACAAAATAAAAGTAAACCTAGCTGTGGGATTGGAGAGGGAGGTCAGTGCTTAAGAGCATGGAATGCATTTGCAGAGGACCTGCATTTGGTTCCCAGGACCTGTGCTGGTGGATCACAGCCACCTACAGCTCCTGCTCCAGTGCATCTGATGCCTTTGAACTTCTACAGGCAACTACGTTCATGTGCACCTACCTAGACCCATGCAAAGACACATACAAATACACACACATAAGAATGAAGAAGAATTCACAGTTATAATCCTACTGCTGATCCAGGTGTATCAGTGATCATTGCTGCATTATTCCTAGTGACCATGATATGGAATCACCATAGATACCCATTGAACCACACGCAGTTAAGGAAAATTAATGGGTTTTTTTTGGCATGGTGAGATATTACTTATCCATCAGGAGGAATAAAATTTTTTTCACAATGTAGAGGAAGATAGATGGGAACTCATCATAGCGAGTGGAAGAAGCCTGATTAGATTCACGATCATTACACGCAGTTCTCGCAGACGCTGGCTGCAGGCATTTTGTAAAAGATATGGAGATAGGACTAGAGTGCAATGGAGAAGAAAAATGGGGCCAGAGTGAGGAGGTATGGACACAAGAGAGGAGCGTCGCGAAAGTGGAGAATATCTATGGATGAGAGTGTCACAAGAAAACCATTAACACATGCTGATAAAAATGTCAGCTGGGGGAAACATGCCCATCCTCTTCAGGGACTCAGAGAAGAAAACAGAGAAGTCAGTAGGCAGCTGTGACCTCATGACAAAGTCTTTGTTCCCAATTTGCTCTCCCTGCAAACCATTTCTCCTGCAGGATGATTGCTGGGGTAAGGTGGGGATCCTTATAAAAGTCTTTCCACAGCAAACTGCAGGGTGGTTATTTCTTAGCGAACAACACTGTTCTTACACGTTCTCAGCCTTGGAGATAAGATCACGTTTCTGTATCTTGAAACTCCAATGATCTGGCAAGTTCTTGACACAGGGGTGATCTCCCTATGAGCCCTGGGGTGAATCTCCTCCTTGGGTACCACAAGAAGCAGGTCCTCAGGGAGTTTTGTCATTATAGAGCCTTCTAAGCTTTGTCCATTCAGGGAGCTATGGCAGCTCCTTACCGAGAAAGTCTGGGTCTCAGCTCTAGTGGCCTTATCTGAATAGGGGCGGTGTCATTTGTCTGTCTCATTCTTTTTTTTGTTTTGTTTTGTTTTTTTCGAGACAGGGTTTCTCTGTAGCTTTGGAGCCTGACCTGGAACTAGCTCTTGTAGACCAGGCTGGTCTCGAACTCACAAAGATCCGCCTGCCTCTGCCTCCTGAGTGCTGGGATTAAAGGCGTGCACCACCACCGTCCGGCTTCTGTCTTATTCTTTACTTCTGTGGAGGACACTGTACTTCTTGATCAGCAGAGCACATGGGATAATTGTGTGATGGGCATTTCCGTTATAAAATTGCAGTGGTGTGTGCACAGACTAACAAAAGCCCCTCCGCTCTGGTCCTCACTTATATCGTTAAGCCTGCTTCTCTCTGTCATCCCTCAGTTGCCACGTTGAGTGGCGTTTAGGGGTGGATAACTTCCCTCTGGCCTTTAGCAGAAGATCCTCCTGAGGATACTGTCTTGTTGAAGTGCAGTGGGCCAGTTTTATCCTTGGCATCCGCATGACACTGACTTCAGGGGACGTTGCTTTTTCTACAGGTTCTTGTGAACACTCCACCACATTCCAAGCTTTTCCACCCTGCATCCAACATCTGGCCCTTGCTAAAGTCTGTTGTTGGAGGCTGCTTGTGCGTGGCCAGCTGCTTAGACTCGAAATAATCACTCAGAAACTATATTATTTGCAATACTGTTTGGCCAATAGTTTAAGTGTATTGCTAGCTAGCTCTTACATCTACAATTAATCCATTTCCATTGTTTTATATTTTACCATGAGACTCATGGCATTCCAGCAAGGTTCCAGCTGGCAGCTCACGTCTTTCCCCTCTGGCGGCTCCATGGTGTCTCTCTGACTCCGCCTACTGTCTCTCTACATCTCTCTCAGCCTGGCTTTACTCGGTTAAGCCGCTGGCCTAAAGCAGCTTTATTAACCAATCAAAACAACACACAGACATAAGGGTTTCCACACCAGACGTCATCTTGCTCTAACCAAAAAAGATCCCATGAATGCCGGTTCTCAGCATCCTTTCCATTCAGAAAGTCAAGAAATTCTGTGGATTGAAATTAGACTCCAGATATCTATTCCTCCTTGGGCATCCAGAGATGCAGAAACCTTCAGCGTTGCTGTAACAGAAACCTCCACGGACCCCCACACAATCGGACAATGAATCAGTCAACAGCCACTCTGGCATTTCTTTGATTCCTAGGTCTGCAATGTGATTGCTGTCTTTAGAGAATGGGGATCCAGGCACACAGCTTATCATGGCCACTACCTAATGTCTTTTTTCTCAATCTCTGCTTTCTACCTTCTCCTCTCTGACCCCTCTGTCCTTCATGCATGGAGATTTTGATCATCTCAAACTTCTCTTGTACAACCTCTCTGTAGTTGACAAATATTTCTAAGATGTAGCAAAATGTGTGTATGGTTGTCTGTCATTTTAATAGGCCAGGAAGGGTCCAGTCAGGGTATTAGGCAGGAGAAAGAGGTGCTTGGTGGTAGTTGCAGAGTCTGGACTCATGTACCAGCATTTGGCAAACAAACCAGCTGTACTGAGAGCAAATGCGTGTTTCAGAGATTGCATAGACTCCCTCTGGGTACTTCTGTGGGGGACCCTGTGAAGAGCAAACCAAGGGCAGAAGTAGACTTCTGAGTGTCCTCTGCTCCGTTCGACACTCCGCTCACAACCTACTGGACAACACAGGCAGACATGATTTGCCTGGTCTCCCTTGTAAGTGCATCCAGCATACCCTTCCTGGAAAGAGCTGGTCAGTAGACCACACAGTTAAACAGCATGAGAAGAAGGCCATTGGGAACGATTCCTTGGCAGCTGTGAATTCTGAGCGTCTGGTTTTCCTTTCCATTCCCGATACTCAGTGCGTCGTCGACATCAGTCGGCCGTCACACACATCATGCTCCTGTTGTGTAGAGACCTCTAGTGTGCTTGGTTCAACAGGGAGCGTCGCTGTCATTAACACCGCAGAGCCGGAGGTCTCAGAAGAACACTTGAACTTGACTCAGGCCATTTCTGTCAGCTCTGACTTTGTGACACTTTGCTGGAATGGACTCCCCCACCACTCTGGTCCCATAGAGAAGGATGGTTTGTCATGCACACTAATGGGCAGCATTGAACCCTGTGTCTCCTACCCCAGCTACCATCTGGAATCTAGCTCCATCCAGCCAGTGCTGTTTATCTGTACGGGGATGTACGAGTGAGAGGCTGTTTACACAGCTTGCCCATTGTAGTAACCACAGCCCAGGCATCCCCCCCCAAAGGCGGAGGCCACCTACAATATGGAAAATCAGTTTTACAGAACTCCATGTAAAATGGGCTCCACCAGGGACTCAAAATGGTAAGGCCTAGATGTCTCTTTCTTTTAGAGACCAAGACAGAGATGAAGAATTATGTAGTGAGACGGAAACTCTATGTGCTTATATGAATGTAAGGCGCATACTCGGGAAATGATTTCTGAAGATATGAAGTACTATTTCTACTATAGCAGTAGAGGATATTTCATCTAATTGAAGAACAAATTCCATTCAATTAAATTGCTCTTTAAAAGGCTAATATTATCTTTGCTCTTAATGGCATCTGCCACAACACAGATGATGTTTATAATTGGATGCGTGCTTATAAAATGCATTATATTTGACTGAGTCACAAGTTAGGGCACCCCTAAGCTGCAAATTTTCTCTTTTAAGCAAGGGAAAGATATAAAATAATACAAAAAAACTGTACATAGGCTAGTTGATTCCATTAAGTTAATTTTTGTGTTCTTAAAATTGACCCTTGGGGTACATAGGCCACACACACACATTCTCCTAGGTTTTTAATAATTCATATTATGTACATACCATGGCAAAACTTGACATCAAACTTTTTGTTGATTGGTAAAAGCTAGCTACAAGTTAGTTACACAATATTTATGTAAATATGTATTGTGTCAAATATGTAATTAAATGCCCAATATTCAAAATATGCACACTGGAAGTAGAGTGTGCAGGTACCCCAAAAGAACTGGACATCCTTAGCAGAAATTATGAGTACCCATCCTGCAAATGCTTTATTTAACATATGGTAAATTATGGTTGTTTTGTAGTTATACTTCTTTTGATTTGTTCTCCTCAAAAATAGCATGGCTTTTACACTAATTTGTAAACAGTTTTGCTGCTTTTATAGACACCTGTCTTATAGAACGCTAAATTTCTATCCCTAGATTACTAAAAAGAACCAACGGGTAATACAGTCAGAATACTGGAAAACTGGCAGCCTTAAGTGGCCAGTCCCTAAAAAGTCCCTTTGCCTAGGCCACTTCCATCTACTGTCTCTTTCCTAGGTGTAATTGTGAGATATGAATCATCCATGAAGAAAGCTGTGTGTGGGGGAGCAGTGGTTGGCTCCTCACCTAGCGTCAAAGTCAGCCAAGAGGAGTGAGAACGCGCTGCACGCTGCAGCCTCCCCCAAGTCAACGTGTCCATCTCTGGCTCGGAGCCACATGCAAGATTAGCCTTTAGGGTCTTAGCTGTGAATACGGCCGCCGGTGTGTCTTCTGCCAGGGCCACAGAAAGAACAGGGGAGCCAGGTAATGACCGATGCTTTGGATTCTTATCTGAAAACCCCTCAGCGAAAGTGCTGCCTGGAAATTAAGGTCAAAAAGACATTGGAGGTGGAAAGAGCAGATGGTTTAGTTATGAATTCATTTGTGGCGAAGAAGGATTACTTGTAGCCCCAGTCTTTGTGTGTACGTGAGGGTCTCTTTCTCCAGAGAACAGTTGGTTCCCGGTGTCAGGTGGGCAGACACTTAACCCTGTCGTGCTCTGTGTTTATCGTTGTTTACCAACCGTGAAAGAGTTTTTAGGTTTATGATTAACTATTTTCTCTTTTGAGAACCAATTTTGAAGGTAATAGAGTTTACATAATGACATAAACTAATATATCAAAAGGTCTAACCCCAAGTTGCATAGAAACAGTCAAAATTAAGGTGTGGGAGGAGAGCTAAAAGTTTAGTTTTCTTACGGTATCTTTATCAAAGTAACTGACTAGTTCTCAATTTTCCATTTTATTTCTCATATAAAGTGGACTTCCAAAACCTTGAGCATGTGTGTGTGTGTGTATGTGTGTATGTGTGTATGTATGTGTGTATATGTGTGTGTATGTGTATGTATGTGTGTATATGTGTGTATGTATGTGTGTGTATGTGTGTGTATGTATGTGTGTGTATGTGT
>JAQHUG010000006.1:12870545-12891538 GCA_028555095.1 Dicrostonyx torquatus
ATGTATGTGTGTGTATGTGTGTATGTGTGTGTATGTATGTGTGTGTATGTATGTGTGTATGTGTGTGTATGTATATGTGAATGTATGTGTGTGTATGTGTGTGTATGTGTGTGTATGTGTGTATGTGTGTGTGTGTGCTTTTTGTAGCATATTTGTAGATTCAATACAGAGCAAAATTATACTTGTTCCTTCAATGCTCATGGTATTAGAAGTCCACTTTATGTGAGAAATAAAAGGGAAAATTGAGAATAAATCAGTTACTTTGATAGAGATAGCATAAAAACTAAACTAAACACACATACACATACAATTTGACCTCAGTTTAACAGATTGAAACTGAAAAGGTTGAGAACAGCTTTGGATACATGTCCAGAGGCCTCATGGAGTGAATAAAATGTGTATTATATTTGACCATGACCCAAAGACTACTTGCCATCTTGGACAAACTAGAGGGCCACGAGAGCTGAAGTATTGCGTCATGAAGTTCTGGGAAGGGGAAACCAGGATCAGAAATGAGATACAGCAGATGAAACAGCATCCATGAGCCCTCATGATGTTAAGGACCAGTGGGAAGGAGCAATGCCATGGGGCCTTTTGATAACACACCTTTGGCAGCTCATTGAAACTCTATACAAAGATGGCAAGAATGGTGGGAGTAAGTGTGTGGCATCCATGTGTCCTGCACACTTCAGGAAGGACTGATTCAAAGCTGTGAGTTTCACTGGACTCACTGAGTCAATTTTAGATGGACCTTTTAGTGGAGAGTGATCTTCTCTAGTCTTATTGGTTTAACTTGGTTTAGTTAAACATGGCTTACCATGAGAAATCTAGTATATCTTCATCCATCATCTGTTTTGGGGACTGTGACATGTTCTCTTTCTGTATTATCCAAATTTCTTATCAAATTATTCACTACCTATTTTCATTAAAAACAGAGAGGTTTCTATCAGACTTCTCCTGCGTGTGTGTGTGTGGGGGGGGAGACAGAGACAGAGAAACACACAGAGAGATAAAGAACATAAACCTGTGCGCATGCCGAGTCTAGAGAAGCCATCCAGTGTCTGTTCTACCACTCTCCACCTTGTCCCCTTGTAACAAGGTCTTTCACTGACCCTGCAGCCAGGCTGGTGACTAACGATCCCCAGTGAGCCTCCTACCTCTGCCTGACATGGCAATAGGATTACAGATGCATTTGAGGTCATAACCAACTTTCTGAACTTGGGTCTTCATGCTGTGTAGGATCTGAACTCAGGTCCTCATGCTGTGAATCAATTGCTCTTACCCACTCATTCTAGCATTCTGAATTTTATTTTGTAAATGAAAAATACCTTGCCTGATAATATTAAAGTAGTAAACATCACTCTGAATGACAGCTTAAAGTGAATATGTAATATATTTATGTACTTTTTGTAATTTTTGAAAATGGAAGTATTTTACAAAGAATAAGGTTTTAAAGAAACTAGAGTAGCTAAGTCTGAAATCTTGTATGATTTCATTTATGCGTTTGATGTTGTTTTTGTCTCTGCTAGCACCTGTGTTCATGCTCCCCGCTTCAGCCTCTCCTCGCTCGTCATGCTCATCGTCTCCTGGGAGAAGCCAGCAGAACACATTACAAAAGGAGAAAATCTAGGGTACAACGTCAACATGGTTTCTCAACAGTCCACCCAACAAGATGTTCCAGTGATATGTTCAAAGGTATTTTTATTTTCAGCTCATTTCTTTTCTGAATTAAATTATGGCTTCATTTGATGTTTTCTGAATTTATAGATTTCTGGAGGAGAATCTCTCTCCAAATGTGTTCATCAAATGGGCCATGTTCATTAGTATAACATCATATCTTCAAGGTCCCCTGTCTGTATAAGCTGATCGCTTATTTATCTAATGTGCTGAACTAAAGGGGTGGAATTTTATTTCATAAGACCTGCTGTTTCCACTTAGTCTTAAATATTTTCCAAGAAGCCCTTTCATAGCTTTGTGCAATGTAAGGCAGTCTGAAAATATTATTTGAACACACGATACTGCATTTAGCCAGTCCTCAATCTGTCAGGATTTATACTGCATTCATTTGGATGTCATCATGACATTGACACGACCATCTCATATACACATTTTGGGTATGTCTTCATTTCCTTGGGAAAAGTGATGAAGAACCAAATTTATTACAATATAACAG
The DNA here is from genome assembly GCA_028555095.1 of Dicrostonyx torquatus. Lineage (NCBI taxonomy): Eukaryota > Metazoa > Chordata > Mammalia > Rodentia > Cricetidae > Dicrostonyx > Dicrostonyx torquatus. The sequence continues at coordinate 12,872,719 of JAQHUG010000006.1, forward strand.
AAATGATGGCCGTAGGGCTAAAAATGTGGCCCTGTAGGTAAAGTGCCTAGCCTGTGTTAGGCCCTGGGCTTGATTCCTAGTGCTACATAAAATTGGCACAATAGCACAAGTGTACAGTCCAACCACTCTCAAGGCAAAGGCAGCAAGATATGAGGTTCAAGGACATTCCTCAACTACCTAGTGTGTTTGAGGCTTGCTCAGGTTACACGAGACCTGTCTCGAGTTTTACATATCGATATAATTTATATAAATGCTATTATTACAATAAATTATCAAGGCTTTGGATGTATGTTCACATCCTGTCTTCAAGTAATGTCTACTCTAGTGCTCATTGGCTATGGAAATTTCTAGAAAATGAGAGGGTATCATTCTCTCCAGTGTGGAGATGAGGGACTTTACCATTCAAGCCGGTTTTATAGGCATGGTAGTGTACACAGAGAGAGGCTATGGGTGTCAACTGCATACGTCATCCTGTATTTGGTGTTCACTTCTACTTCCGAGGGACATAGTCTTTGATGAACACCAGCATGAGATAAGAAGATCTCCGCACTTCTCGTCCAATCTGTGAACATCATGTTTCCCAGATTTCCCATACTCTGAATTTCTGATCTTGTTTCGTGTCCATGACCAGGGCGTCTTTACCTTGAGCTATTTCTCTTTCACACATAGTGGGTAAGCAAATGTGATGCCTGCAGGTCTGTCCTCTGAGAAGGTTTGTCTTCACTGCTGTCTCCGAGACCCACCATGGTGAGACCATGTAGCAGCAGCCTCTGAGCCTACCCTTGGGGCTGTTTTCTAAGACAGCCCACCTGCATAGCCAGCTCTGGTCTTCTCCTTTCCTTATGGTTTAGAGAGAACGTTCAAGGTCGGCATGACACTCTTTAGGCTATGCTCAAGTCTTAGATTTCCATTTCCATCCTAGGATGCATTTTGGTTGAGTCCATCAGACCTTAAGACTTGGTGGTATCTGAAAAGAAATCCAGCCAATGAGAAGTAACACGAGCTATGCAATCATCCGTCGTCCTGCTGGCTGCTCCCGTATGATGAGAGCCCAGTAGCTTCTTGAGAGTGTTAAGCAGATAGTTTAGGGTCTCTAGAATTCCTGTCACTTTACGTGCCTTTTCTCTGGGCACTGTCTGCCTTGTGACTCTTTCCATAAACACTTCACAATATTTCCCCAGAGATAATATTATGCGTCCCAGAGCCCATGGGTCTAGTAATGTCCCAAGCGTTCATCAGCCAACACCACAGCCTGAGCCCGCGGCTAAGCTACTTCTTGCCCTGGAACTGGTCAAGTAGCAGAATTTCATGTTGGCATGCTGTACCTCTACTCCCTCTGGCTGTGGGTGGCTTTCATTTCTCCTAAAAAGGTGCCAGCTGTCAGGCTGAACGCTAGTCCTAAACACAAGATGTATTAACTCATTTCCTCCACAAATACTTCATTTCAAAAGTTCTGGGGAGACTTGCATTTGGGGGAGACGCTCCTTATGGCACTATGAATATATTTGCCTTTTTCTGAGCTGTTTTAGTAGACAAAATATACATACAAAACATAGAAATCGATTTGGGGGCTATACAAAGAGTCAACAATAAACGTATGGTTCTTTCTCATTTATCTACATATGTGACTTCTTCAACTATCTCATGATAAAACAACATCTAATATAATAACATGTTTTTTAGTTTAGATGACTTATAAATCTGCTATAAGATAGTTGTTTAGGCAAATTTATAATAAGACTGGTGTTTGGTCTTTGATCCTTATATTCCATATTTATCATTATGTTTTGAATTCTTTTATTCTTAGGCTCATATAATTTTGAAGTCAATACCTAGGTAAACAACCCTAGGACTTTGTTGTACTCCTGCAGGGAAAATCCCTAAGTACTATTTGAAATGTCACCAAACTCTCTAAGCATCTGAACCTGTGTCTATGTGTGAAGTATCATTTTATACGAATGTTAAACCTAAGAACTAGGTCAGTCATTATAAACTCTTGATAGAAGCATGGCAAATGCAAGCCACAGGGCTGCCACTGACGTAACTCAGCAAGCTTTGACCGTAACCTTTTTATAAGTATAAATATCATACCTCAATGATAAAACATATAGTATAGCACATACATCAACCCACACCAGACTCATTTTTAACATTGCCAAGTCTTCCATACTGTACAGAACTGTATGTCCTATAGATTTATAGCCTTGGTGGTATCATTGATTTATATTGCCAAATACCATAAACATTTGACTGTTTGCCTTATGACATGGAATAGCTATGGCTTGCCTCGGTAGTGTAAACTTTCAGATCTTGTGATTGTAAAGGGCTACAGTTTCATATGCAGTCTGGTCTCTGGTTGACCCAAGCATCCATAGGTAGTCCAGTGAGTCCATGTCAGTAGCCATAAGAAGAATCATTTCATGTTCATAATTCTGTGTGCATTTCCCCCTAAATATTACTTACACCCTCCATCTGAGCAAGTTTTCATGGCTGTTAGCTATTGCTTCTCCTCATGATGGTAGGGCGGATACTCTCTGGCTGTTTAATTGTTTACAGTGTTCCTCCCAACATCTTTTGCTCAAATCCTCTTTTCATTTGAAAATATTAGATGATGACTACATTTTAAAAAATGTAGCTATCAGTCCAATGTATGTGTGAATTTGGATAGGAAAGGAAGTGTGATTTGAATTAAAGAAATATTCGCTTGGCATCCATTCTTCGCCCCCTTATTTCCATGGAGGTTTTAAGCAAATGATAGGCTGATTTAGCAGTATGCCATTGTCCTATGTTCTGCCATCAGGTGGCATGTGGCATCACCACCCTGTGCTACTGTTGGCTTTGTTTGGACTTTTTCACGATAACTACGTCAATGTCGCCATCTTTATCTCTACCATTGGTGACAGTAACCATACATCCATGCTGCTTTATGAGGCCATAACTCTGTTTTCTCATTTATCCACTCAGGAACTGCATTATTACCTCATAAAACAGTGTGATCGTACAATTATCAATTAAACCCTGGCTTGTTGAGACTTTTTGTTGGAAATCACTTTCCTTATAGGAATTGGCAATAATTCCCTCCATCTGAATTCATGGAATTTGTAATACCAAGATTATAGGTTGTGTATTGATTGCTGTCTGATTGTTGTTGTTATTTTGCTGTTGCATTCTGCCAAGTCCCAGGACCTGTCTTACATAGTAAAGGGACTCAGACCTTATAGGATCTATACCTTTACTCTTTCCCTCTGCAACTTTGTGAGCTGTGTAACCAGCGCTTCAGGAGCAAGACAAACCCTAGCAGTGGGTGACTACATTTCAACTGAATATAAGGAAATACACCCATGGGCAGGAGAGATGGCTCAGAGGTTAGGAGCACTGGCTATTCTTTTAGAGGTCCTGAGTTCAATTCCCAGCAACCACATGGTGGCTCACAGACATCTGTAATAAGATCTGGTGCCCTCTGAATACATAATTAATAAATAAATCTTTAAAAAAAAAGAAATACACCCACCCATATTGAAAATTACCACCTACAGAACACCTGCATTTTGGAATCCACGTTCCTGTCCCCTGATGCTCCTTCAGTGACCCTGAATGCTGTTGGTCTTGAGATTTTTAAACAAAACAAAATGGAGCCAAGGGTTATGGACATACCAGAAGAACCCCAGATTAGCTATGGAATAAGGATGCCTCCTGTGCTCAGCCTCTACCTCGGACCTCAAAATGTCCTGGCAGGATTTCAAAAAAAAAAAAATAGATAACAGGCAATGGTGGTGCATGCCTTTAATCCCAGCACTCAGGAGGCAGAGGCGGATCTTTGTGAGTTCGAGACAAGCCTGGTCTACAAGAGCTAGTTCCAGCACAGGCTCCAAAGCCACAGAGAAACCCTGCCTCAAAAAACAAACAAAAAAAATGTCCTGGCAGTTGTAAGATGTATTTAGGAGGCATCCCACGAGGCCACAGGATCTTTCTTCCCTCCATCTTCATATTACTTCTTGGGTTGGGACTGCCTACTCCTGTCCCAAGAGGATATCAAGCAATTTGTAGGCTGCCCTGACAGGATGTCTTCATCTGTTAGACAGACAATTGCTTGCATATTATTGTATTTATGATTGATAAGAATCTTCTAAGTTTGTAGAATATAATAGGAAAATTGTTGAATCCTAGAATGTGGTTTGTATCGTTTTTGTTTGCTTTACTGCAAGCCAACTAAATTTGTACAAAACTGAGCACCTATGCCACTACCGCCTTACACACTCCACTAGCAGCATTTAGAATATTTTCAGTTCCCGTTGATTCTGCCAGCTACCGTCAAGGCTTAGGTTCTCTTTAGGGGTGTCTCTACATGTATAGAGGATAGGAGATCTCTACATTAATTATAGGTGTTGTAAAAACATATATTTAACCATCACCCTTCTACCTGTAGATCTAATTCTATTGTTCCTATCTCCAGTTCTGGGAAAACTAATTTGGTTCAAATTATGTCACACAATGACTTTTGCTTGTTACAATTTCCCCACGGATGTGAAGGAAACCCAAATTCTGTGACAGCGTGGTTTATTATCTCAATGACTGAATTCGTTGTGAATTTACAGTTAATCTGTGTGTATTTCAGATGTGTGAGTACATTCAAGGAGTATCAAGTGTATTAAATCATATGGAATCCCTATTTTTCTCATAAGCCCATTTATTTTTATGAATTATATGATTCAAAGGCACTAAATTTGAATAAGCAGAGTGGATTCCATCTGCTTTAGGCAAAAATGACACGGAATTTAAAAAGATATTCAATGTTGCAGATTGGTGAAAATAAGGCAGAGATTGAGCAGAAGCTAAAGATTAGCCTCTGGGAGAGTTAGGATAGAGAGAGCCAGCAGGGGGGCGGGTGGGAGGTCCAGACCCCCAAGTGATGAAGTTGCAAAGTCATCCGTGCTGTTGGATACCCAGTGTCACTGCACCGCAGTAATCTCCCGTGTGTTTGTCTAATCCGTAGCTCGTACCTTTAGTGATTGGGAAGCGCTCATGTCTCAGACAAACCAGCATCCTTAGGCCTGTCTTTGTAAAGATGATTTCTAGTTCTTTTCTTTTACTTAGACTTCTGTATTTGTATATTTGTTGTGTGTGTACACACATGTCCAGTGTGTGGGTGGAGGTCAGAGGACAACTTGCAAACGTCAAATCTCTCTTTCTACCATGTGGATCCGAGGGATTAAACTCAGGCCTTCAGTTTTGGTGGCCAGCACCTTAACTGCTCAGCTGTCTCCCCCAGGCCTGAAAAGGTGAATTAAGTGGACTGAAATATCTACCTCTAGGGGACTTAAGAGGTGAGTGAACAGCCACACGGCGGGACACCCCTCTTTTTGGGACCTCCACAGTAGGACATATCCAGCTTCTCTGGGAGGCTGTTGTTAGCAGAACTTGTCTCCCTCATGACGTCCTTGTCCATTATACCTCCAACAACACGACATCTGCACAAGCCTTGTCTTCTCCGTGCCGTAGTATCACAACTGGAAGGAAGGGTCTAGTGCTCAGTGTTTTCTAACTGTGTCAGCCCCGTGTTCCTCTAGACACAGCAAATGAAAGACACTGGAGTGAGACACGCCTGTTCTTGAGGACTAGGTAGACCCTGGAGACTGGGGTGCAGGAAGGAGCTGCCCCTCGTGGCATCATTGCTAACACCCCCAATGGTCCCATCTTGTGGTCGAAGCCGTGAGTTCCCACGGCGTCTGCAACTCCTTTTCAGTCGCTAGTGAGGAAGCCTCAGGCCACGGGCACAGGAGTGATGGTCACAAGGTAAGTGAAGCCTCCAAATGGCCAACACACAATTGAAGAAGTTTTTAGCATCCTACTCCTCCCCCTTCTTTTTTCCCTTGGCTTATTTGAGATTTTAGCTTTGCTGAGGCTTACTACATACATCAGACTAACCTCAAATTTGTGACCTTTTTCCTGCCTCTGCAGGAAATGCAGGCACTCACTGCATTTCATTTTCCCATGTACTTAGCCATAAAGGAAGTGCAAATTAAAAATATTATTTTGTGACTCTATTTTTTTTCCCATCTCTCCACTTTTTCCCCTCTGGGTTTTTTTGTTTGCTTGCTTGCTTGAGACAAAGTCTTTCTACATAGCCCTGGCTGTCCTAGAACTCACTGGATAGTCCAGGCTGACCTCGAGCTCAAGAATTTGCCTACCTCTGCCTCCTGAGTCCTGGGATTAAAAGTGTGTGCTTCTGAGCCTGGGCCGCTCTACCATTTTGCTTTTGTTTTTGTTTTTGTTTTGTTTTATCATAGAAGACCAGAACCTGGAACTATCTCATAATCTCTAAAAGGTGCATAGATTTCAGATGTGGGTGATATTTAGCTTTTTATGTTTTGTTTTGCTTTATTTTATTGTTCTTTTTTCCCAGATAAGATATCAGTATTTATTTTGGACTAAACTCCAAATCACAATACTCCTGCCTCAGCATCCCAGGTTAAAAAAAATATTTTCATATGCATTTTGTGGGATGAGGTGCAATTATTTTCTTCTTAGTTACTCTTTCTAGTTTGTAAATGTACTTAAATGAAAAACAAAATGAACCGGAATGCATGAGTTTGAGTTTGGACTTTGCTATTTAAGAGCTGTGTTTGCTATTTTTGAACACCTGGCTATAATGACTAAAAGTCAGAAAGATGATTTTGTCTCAGTGTCTGTGGGTTGAGTCCAGGCTTCCTTGGCCCCATGGACTAAGATGGAACATGGTAGCAATGGGAGATGCTGTCTCTTCACATCATAGAAGACAGGAAGCAAAATGTGGGTAGGGACCAAGGAACAGGTGTCACCTGGAAGATACACTCCCTGGGATCAACTGCCTTTTCCTTGGCCCCATCTCCTTAAACTTCCAGAACCTTCCAAGACAGCACTCACCAGCAGGAGCCTGAGACTTCAGCAAATGCGCCTGTGGGGAACTTTGCATGTTCAAATTAGAGCACCAGCTGTGAGACCCTTAAGTGATTCATGTTATCTCTATTACTGAGCTTTTCAGTTTATAACTACGGATAATGTATTTTGTGTGGTATTTCTAAAATCAGAAGACAATGTGTGTAAAATGTGCAAAGAAATACTCATCGTAGCAAAATGCCCGTAAAATTTCCTTCTTATTGAAATTGCCCTCTCATGAAACATGTTTGTTAGCCAACGTCAACACACGCCATGTCCTACTGAGAGGATTTACAGTGCCACCAGAGTCCAGAGCTGTGCTGCACACATCTTCAGTCTCTTAGTTTCATACAGCATTTATCTAACAGAGGAAAGCCTTAAAACCAGGCTCACTGTGAGAACAAACAGGAACATCTTAAAATCTAAAGCAGTTTCTTCTTTTCGGAGAAGAATGTCATTCAGGATTATGATGCACTTCTAAAATGTAGCAGGGGTGCCGGGCTGTGGTGGCGCATGCCTGTAATCCCAGCACTTGGGAGGCAGAGGCAGGCGGATCTTTGTGAGTTCGAGACCAGCCTGGTCTACAAGAGCTAGTTCCAGCGGAGGCTCCAAAGCCACAGAGAAACCCTGTCTCGAAAAACAAAAATAAATAAATAATAAATAAATAAATAAAATGTAGCGGGGCTGGAGAGATGGCTTGGAGATTAAGAGCACTGGCTGCTCTTTCAGAAGACCCTGGTTCAATTCCCAGCACCCACATGGCAGCTCACAACCACCTGTAACTTCACCTCCAGGGGATCCAGTGTCCTCTTCTAGCTTCTATGAGCAACAGACGTGCCAGTGGTGCACAGACGCATATGCAGGCAAGGCACCCACACACATGCGATAAAATAAAAAATAAAATTTTAAAAAGTTTGTGTCCAAATTACAAATTTTAAATTTGATGTTTGTAGTATGAAGTCACCGTACTACACGCATATCATTAATATACTATCTTGTAAATTCTCCAATTAGAAACAACTATTAGCTGGGCAGTGGTGGTGCTCACCTTTAATCCCAGCACTCAGGAGGCAGAGGCAGGTAGATCTCTGTGAGTTCAATACTAGCCTGGTCTACAGAGTGAGTTCCGGGATAGCCAAGGCTATACAAAGAAACCCTGTCTCAAAAAACCAAAGGGGGAAAAACAGTCAATAAATATTCCCTATGTAAAAATCTGTGGGAATTCAAAAGACAATGCACGCAGTGTTTGGGTGACAGAGTTAACATCTATAGACTAATTGACGCGAGGATATGTGCTGGGACTCTTAGCTGAAAAGAAGGCTACAGAAACAGAGGGGAGATGGATGGCTGTGAGCCAGGAGATTAGGAAGTTACTCCACTGGTTACTGTTGTAGATGAATTTGGTTGATTGAAGAAGACATTTGTATCTATTTCCTGAGCACATGAAATGTACTAGTCCCCCATGTTAGAATAGTCGGCACTGTTCTAGATATTGCTGTGATGAAATCTATGGTTTATGAAGACTTCCTCTGGCCATACATTCAGAGGGGACATGCATAGATTCTCAGAGTCTTTCTCCGTGGGGACTAAGGGACCGTGTCCAGTGAGTAGAAGTGAAGATTGACAGATAAAATGCATAGTTTCATTGGGAGACTAAGCACAGGTTCAGGAGAGGAGAAAGTTGACGGCAGTAAACATTTGAGTAGACCATGGTGTTTTCGTTAAATAAAATGGGAAAGATGAACATATGGGAAAAACAAACCGATGAGTTTATGCTTGATCATTTGGGAGGAACATGTCCGTGGCAGCAGCTATAAGCGGCTAGCAACAGAGCATACAAATCTGGTGATTAAAGTGATGCTGCTCTTATAATCATCTGTAGAGATGGCGGCTATGGTGAAAATGTGATGGAGAGGATGCAGTGATGCGGGTAAAGGAGGGTACCCGAGCCAGGCACGCATGCTGGGAAATAGTGAAGGGAAGGGACCAGCCAGAGAGCATGCGAGGCGAGGTCACCCGGAGACAAAGCTGGGTGTGAAGGACTGGGCAACAGCGGAAGAATGCTGTAGAAAATTTAAAGGTGATTCGTTGACGTTTTGGCAAACACTTCGGTTACCTGGCGTCTACATAAACCATGACGTTAGCTTGTGTTCCTGCGGGAAACCGTTTCTACTCTGCTGGAGAAATGATTCCAGAGGCTTTTGGGAAAACAAAGAAGAGCTTGGCCATCATCAGCAGGTGACTCCTCATCAGCCAGTAAGAGTGATTTACACGCTGATGGTGACAGAAATTTGTTGTTCTGTCTGTTTTGGTGTGAAGCGCACCATTTGCCAGTATTCGGAGCAGCGAGAAGAAAAACGAGCTTCTATAGGGCTGTAAGGCCAGTTCCGCAACTGCTGGCTCCGTAGCCTTCACGCCTCTTTTTTTCTAGTAGGTGTGCTTATGTTTCTGTCCTCATACATGCCCTAAGATTAAACAGCTAAGTAAGACTCATGGGCCGGCCACTGTAGAAATGAGTGATGTCGAAGCCAGGGCTTTCGGTGGAGTGAAGTCTGTGCTGGACGTTAAGGTGGCCAAGCCACTTCACGAGCCTCTCCCTGCTCTGTTATTGCTGAAGAGCAGCAAGGTAGTTTGCTGTGGGGCTTGCAGGAGATTTAACTCCCAAATCGTAGTGGAGGGATGGAGGTCTACAGGTCTGCCATTCAGTGGCTTTGTAGCAGGAAGTCACAAATCCAAGCCAGTGTCCTAGAACTGTAGGGTCACAACAGAGGTATCTCCTAATTGAAATCTTAGTCACTGGTTTTTTTTGTTTGTTTGTTTCTTTAAGGTACTCATGAAGTTTTATCTGAAAATTCATAAAGAGCTTGAGACCGGAAGATTTATTTCAAATATCTTCTGGTTCATATGATAGAATGGGTGTGCTTCCCCCTGAGTGCTGTATTAGGTTTGGTTTGGTACCTGCAGAATTCTGAATGAATGGGCTCTCCATGGAGCGCTTAGGAAAGGTGAAATTAAAGTTAAGGCAATGCTCCTGGCCATCCTGGGCCTTTTACAAATCCAAATTACACATCTTCAAAAGGCAACCCTTTGCATCAGGAAATTAGTGAATTTCTGTCTTTTTCCACGTTTGCCAGGTTTAAACCTTCCTTTCGGAGACCCATTTCTAAAGGAATACCGTTTCCTGTCATTGGCTCCAGCCTACAAACTGGGAAGCCCCCATCTCCTATCAAGAAAGTCACCACAGGTACATTAAGTTTTGCTCTGAACCCAAAGTGAAATATAGCTTTCCTTTCTCCTGGGTAGAAAACCCACCTTGTTGGCATGCAGGGACATAAGTCTTTTCATTGTGAATAGGACCCAGAGTGATTAAACAAGCACTCTTAATATGTTAATTTATAATTTTAATTACAACAATCTTGTCTATATAGTCATTAGTGAATACTAATATAAATATTTTTCTACCTTTTTATTCATCATGCGTAAGGCAATCACCCAGTTCCTGCTCCGCGGTTGCTGGTTTCCGTCTCATAATGCCATCTTTGTTCCTAGTTATGAATGCATTTTGTTCCTTCCTGTCTTGAATAATCCCTCATTAAGCTAGTCACTTTCTGCTCCACGCTAAAAAGGAAAAATTATCATGCAAATGTGGCAGGCCGTATTAAAAGGCACATCACCCGGCACTTTTGTCGCTGTCCTTCAATTAGTTTCCCTTCTTTGAATTTAATTCCATTTGTTGTTAAAACTACCGACTTGATGTATGGACTCATGAATCCAAAGCTGCTGCCAAGAGAGTGAGGCGGGGGGTGGGGGGGCGGGAATCAAAGGCTCTTGGAAGTTCTGCCCAGCTGAAATGAATTCGCTTCACCTCTGACAAGAACACTCGAACAGCCCTGGAGTCCTGTGATGATTCAACTTGGCTAATTATCCAATTATTTATTTCGAGAGTAAAGGCGGCATCCTACAATGAGCAAAGGGTAAAGCAGCCTGAGAAATTTGGGACTGACGGATGACTTAAGGCCCATCCAAGATAAACAGTCTCTGTGCAGAAACTTGGCTTCCCATGTGCCAGCCATGGCCGCTTGGCTACCTCTCATGGCGGAGAAGCCGGGCACGCGGAGGACTTTCTGTTTGTTTGTTTTTCTCCCTCGACGGAGACCATTTTTAAACTTGGCAAACACCATGCCAAATTGCCAGGGCTCTTAAGCAATATTTAAGTTGTATTTCTCTTGATTAAAAGCTTTTGGTTCAAAGCAATACTTTTTAATTGCCTAATGATATAAGTCAGTTCTTAGGGAAAAAAAAAACCCGCACATTTAGGAGTTCATTTGCGATATAACTGAAAAATTCATTGCATGGCAGTAAAACAATTTACTGTTAATTACAAGGAGAAGAATTTGCTGTAGCATGCTCACAGATTGCCATGAATCATACAGCACTCCTAGAGATTTATAACAGATGTGTAAGTGGGATGAATTAGCAGGGTTTAATAACAGAGGCACAAATCATGCAGACTTCAAGGAGCTTTAATTGATATACTAGAATGTGACGGGCATGAATCACTCAGCCATTCAACAGCATTGGAACATATGGCCAGCTCAATATGCCGCATCTTAAGGCGGTTGGTGAGTCGTTGCTCGTCCCATATGGTGGGAGCAATATATTTTTCGTCATTAAAAAAAATACATCTTTTTTTTTAAAGAAATATGATTGCAAAGCATGTTTGTTATTAAGCAGGCCAAACCGACCTGGGTGTTATTTTTAATTTTTGTTATGATTATTTTTCAACATGGCAGCCTCCCAAAATAAATAAGGGACACTCTGTGTAATATACAGGGTCGCTGGAGGCATTCTGAGAAAGGAATCTGTGCTGCTGGCATATTTGACCCCCAGCAAGCCTATGGCAAGCGTGGCTGGAGAAGCTGAGATTGTCCTCAAAACCATGCAGAGTGGGTAGACAAGATGAAGGGTGTGTCACTTTGGGGGAAGGTTAGGACTGCCCACCTTGGCATGCTAGCATGGCTGATTTGATGAGAGATCTTATTTACCTAGGAGGGTAAAACAAAATAGTTGTGGGCGCCTGATGGAGCAGCAGCATGGACCACCCTTTTGCTTCATCATTAAATGTTGCCTTCCTTGGGAACATTATAAATAATCTTCATAGGTAATAGAACTGATGCCACGTCCTTCGTGAGGAGGCAGGTATCCTGGGTGACAGCTAACGGAGTGTAAAACCCTCCTTCCCTTGTAGCTGGGTCCTGGCAGCTCTCGGAAAGGCTTCTGCCGCGTTAGTAAACGTGTCAGACTTGAAAAGGGAATGTTGCGGCCTTAGTCTGTGCTGCCAGGATTTAATGTCAACAATTAAAATTTATTTTGATCCTTACCTAGTGTTTATTACTGTTTGTATACACAGCAGACCTTACTAATACAGAGCTGCACTATTAGACAGAATTGCCATCTGTTCCGAGAGAAATGCTGGCATCTGTCTTCGATGCTAAAACTAAAATGATATTATTTCTAACAAAACAGAATTAACTGCCTTTTACTAACCAACTTCACTTTTAAGGGCACAGATGTAGCAAGGAAAAGGCTGGCTTGTGACATGTGCAATGACCTCAGGACCAGGACTTCTTTTGGATATGTGACCTTTATCACGCTTCCTCTCGGCCTTTGGAGCGTGCAGAAAGGGCACACAGAAATCACCTTTCTACAATAGAACCCTATCTTCGCCGTGTTCCCACTCTCCATCTTCAGCTGATTGATCAAATAACAACTGAAAGATCGAAAGCTTGACTGAATTAGAGGCTCAAGTCTCTCCAAAATTTTTTGTCAAGTGCGCCCTCAAAAATAAATAAGACAGAACTTTGAGGAAAGAAATTGAACAGGCAAAAATGCTAGAGAAGGAAGCTCCATTGGTCCCACAGTGACCCCTTTAGGAAAGCACAAGCTCTCCTCTCCGCTAGGCTATTAAATTTCTTTCTCCCACACTGGCATATATAAAAGATTTATATGCAGCACCCTCCTATTTTTTTTTTAGAAGGCCTAAGTATCTTATTAAGAAAAGGTCTCTTGCTGTTTGAAGTTAAAGAATTCGGAGGACCAAGGACAACGGTAACACCCATACTGCTATGAGATCACCAGGACACTTCCTGAGATGGACCACTTGGATTCTATATATCACAAAATAATAAATTGTGTCACCCCCGTGTTTAATGCGTGTACACAGTGCATTAACTGTAACTATAGTACATTTATTTGTGCTGGAGGAGACTTGAAAATGATTAAAAAATCAATACTGTGCTGTCAGATAGGCAAGTGTTACGATACGTTTAAGAAACTAATTGCACAGGCCCCATAAAGGCTTCACGTTTGCGGAGCAAGGATGCCATAATTACAGCCAGAGCCACTGCCTCTTACATTAATGGTGGACTGTAGGGAATGGTGGTTGTGGCTGTTGCCTTCTTGCTCAGTGTCTTGGTTCAGAAATAATGTGTGCTCTTCTCTCCAGACCTGGGTAGTGTTACTTATGGGCAATTGATTTACCGTCACCTGAAAGCCAGTGGCAGCGATGTTTGGGAACCGAGTTCAATAGAGATCTGTAAAAGTAGCGCTTTGCAGCCTGTCCGTGGCATGGCACATGTAGAGAGATAAGGTTGCATGCCACATCCTGGGTAAAGAAGGGATGGCTGAGTGCGGAGGGGAAATGCGAAGGGCTGTCTACGATCAGCTCCTTGGAAGTCTAAGGAGGACCTGTGTATCAGACACCTCTTCTAGTTTTCTAATTGAGAATCACTGCTTGGTCAATCGAAACTCAACCATCACTCTCAATGGATACATAATAAAAGAGAGATCAAATGATGGACTAGGACATAGTGCACAGCCTCCCATGATAACGACCAGGAAACAGGAAGGAAATGGGAAAATAGGAAATATTCTGTTTTATTTATTAATTTTATTTACTAAATATTCAGAAAATAGTTGGCCAGTAAGAGTACAGAGTGTAAACAGAGACTGTGCGCTCACTTCCCAGCTGCCTGGACTCAAATAATCACATTAATTACCATACTGTTTGGCCAATGGTTCAGGCATATTTTAGCTAACTCTTAACATCTTAAATTAACACATTTCTCTTCATCTATGTGTCACCATGAGACTGTGGCCTACCGGTAAGATTCTGGCGTCTTTCTCCTTTGGCAGCTACATACTGTCTGCCTGATTCTAATTCTTCTTTCTTCCTCTATCTCTGCTTGGATTTCTAGCCTGGCTATACTCTGCCCTGCCATAGTCCAAAGCATCTTCTTTATTAACCAATGGCAATAAAAACATATTCACAGCATACAGGGGAAATCTCACACGAACAGAGTGACCTCTAGGCTCCTATGAAGACCCCTTCCTCTTCCATTCACTAGTTGCTGGGTAGAGTGTCTACAGACTCAGGGTTCAATCTTGGGTCCCTGGTCTCAGAGCCGACATGCAGATGTCCAGGCTGGGCAGTGTTTGCAAAATAACATTTCCTGACGTGGTTTTCGATCTCTGAAGAAAAGTCAAAATAATTTTCTTTTGACAAAGTGCCTAAGGATGTCCTATGTTAGACCTATGTACACTGAACCAAGGAAGCTCTGGTCCTTTCTAGATGCCTGGCCTCACAGCAGGAAGTAGACGGCAGCTGGTCATAGTGAATGGCTGACCACACAGACTTCACACGCAAGATTTTGAAAACAAATGAAGAAATTTGATGCCAAAGACCTGTGAGTCTGTTAAAATTCCGCACTCCATAAATTTTGCAAGTGTAAATTTATTCATTACGATGTGCCATTAATCAGATAATAAGGTAACAAATGCTGCATAAAGGCTGTGGATTAGCTGAGCATTTTAGAGCACTTTTTATAAAATATGAAGTTATTAGGGAACTGAGGAGTTGACTCAGTGGATACGAATGCTTCCCGCATAAACACAAGGACTTGAACTCAGACCGCAGAACCCACACAGAAACCAGATAAGGCTGTGTTTGGTGTTGAGTGCTGAGGAGGGGTGGAGATGAGAGAATTGCTAGGGCTTCTTGGGCGGCCAGTCTAGCTGAGGAGAGTAGTGAGATCTAGGTTCAATAAAAGAGTCTATCTCAAGGGCATACAGCAGATGATGCCAGGGCAGGACCAATGTCCTCTCCAGCATCCACAGATGCATATGAACAGCCCTATTCATCACACATGAAGAAAGCACCACATGCGCACACGCATGCACGTGTGCACGCACACACACACACACACACACACACGCACATAGAAAGACACACACACTCACATACACACTCTCTCACACACACTAGCTTAGCTTAAGGAGGGTTATTTGTCAGACTGCCAACACAAAAAGATTATAGACACATAAATATGTGTTTTAGATAGTTTGTCATCACAGCACAGGAAGCTAAGAGAAAACTTTGAGCGAAAAAAAAAACAAACAAAAAACAAAACAGCTTTAGGCTTCTCAAAACATTTTCATCTTAATTTCTTATGCTACAGATATTTCAGTAAAATCATTTCAACTTCATCTTATTTGTGAGTTTTCCTTCCTACAAACTGAGGAAGAATTTCCAGTGCAAAACATTAACACTCCCTATCATTTCCATTCAAATGCATGCTCTAGTTCTTTGTTAAATTGTGTGTGTGTGTGCATTGCCCACCTGAGCTATAACAAAGCAATGAGGACCACAGAAGATTATGCAAATGAGGTTCGGCTCCCAACATGAGCTGGGTGCAGGAGGTTTCGGGTGGTCTATCTTGTTATTTTGTTTTGGATTATTAGAATGACAACTGAGAACAGCTGATTTAGCTAAATTTTGGCAGAGAGTACCAAAAGAAACCATGCATATAAGATTCATGCATGTATAAAAATATCACACAGATTTCTGCAGCAGCAGATGAATACAGTTGTTAATTTTCTATTTAATTCAATGAACTCTTTGCTCTGATCCTTCTTGAAAGTTTAAAATAGAATTGTGGTTGGCTGCTTCTCTTTAGAAAGCTGGCCAGCATCTCCGGGCTAGTAATATTTATTTCTATGATCTTAAGGTAAATTTGCTTCAAGGATTTCAGCTCTTAGACTCATACCACATCTTATTTCTTAAAACAGGAAATTATTTTTTCTGTAAAAGGTTGTTTTAGTACAAGTATAAATTAAAAGTCCACAAATATAGTTTGGGTGTTGGGTCTTGGTCAAAGCCTTGGCTATGGTTGTGCTCATTTTTTTTTTTTAATCTTTATCTCTCAAATTCAGCCTGCAAGCTTAAAGTAGGGACATTAGCCTGCTAATGACTGTTTAAAACAAAGTAACATCACTGAAGCTGGATTCCCCTCTGTATGCTGTGGACAGCATTGGTTAATAAAGAAACTGTCTTGAGCCTGTGACAGAGTAGAATAGAGGTAGGCGGGGAAAACAAAACTGAATGCTGGGAGAGAGAAGGTGGAGTCAGGGAGAAGCCACGGAGCTGCTGCCAGATGTGCTGAAACTTTGCTGGTAAGCCACGACCTCGTGGTGATGCACACATTAATGAAGATGGGTTAAATTAAGATATAAGAGTTAGCCAGAAATATACTTAAGCTATTGGCCAAACAGTATTGTAAATAGTGTGGTTTCTGTGACATTATTTCGGGAATCTGGGCAGCCAGGAAGCAAACAAGTGACCTCCTTTTAACAGGTAATCCATCACTGATGGTCCATTCCTTCAATTCCAGTGCTCAGGAGGCAGAGGTGAGAGGAATGCTCTGATCTCCAGGCCAGGAAGAGCTACATAGAAAACCTTCTCTCAGACAAACAAAACGACGTCATACTTGAACATTGGCTTTTGTTTCCAATAGCTCAGCTGTTATTTAGATTTTCCTTTGATAGGGTTACATGGCAAGTTTTCCATCATGGTTTACTAGAATCTCTTAGCAGCTCCCAGGAGGTGTCACTATCCAGGATCTGAGTGTCCCAGACCTCATAGTCCCTCAGCAGTGGTCGCCGAGCAATTACTGAGACAAGTCTGAGACCAAGCTGGTGGCATGGTCACCTCAGGCCTAGCTGTGTTTTCAGCCACTGCGAGACCTAGAACCCATTGTGCTTGCACTCACATTGGTGCTGTACCTGGGGTGTTCTGTCTGGCCTTCAGAGTGGGGCTTGCCTTCATTTCTATCAGTTCTAAGCCTAGGATAAAAATCAGGAGATTGTGTATGAAAATGACTATCTTACAAAAGAATACAGAGGGAGAGTAATTAAGGACACAAAGATGGTCCCCACTGTATCCCAGCAGGAGGTACACACTGATACCATTTCACATGCATCAAAATATCCAAGACCTGCCCTGCATTGGTGACATTGGATATATAATGGGACAACAGTTTGGAAGAGAGTAACATGTGATTAGCATATGGTCCAGTGCTTCTGGCCCCTTGGAATTTCCCCTAAGGAGTGGAGAAATGACAATAATACAGTACCCCTGCATGCATGCACATTTGTATCAATATTATTAATAACTGATAAAAAGCAGTTGATCATGATATGCTTCAGCAGATGGGTAGAAAAATAAAAATATACATACAGAGAATGAATATTACCTAGAGCTGCAGCTGAGACGCAATGAGAGAAATTTTAATGTTACTAAGGAGAAAAAAGCAACCTAAAATCAATGTACACTTTATGCATCAAATAATGTAGGAGAAGTAAAAAAAACTATGGTGCTTATAAAAAAAGCAGTAGTTGTAAGGAGATGAGGGTACAGATAAATGGCCAACAGAGACTTCTGACCAAAGTGAAAATACCCTGTATGTTGCTGGCCACAGTGCTTCCCAGAACTTAGTGGCCTGTGGTAAGAGGTCAGTTTCAAGTTCAGCCTGGACTACATAGAAAAACCCTGTCTCAACACATACACGCATGCACACACACACACACACATTTACACACATATATGTTATATGAAAGTATAATGATAGGTATGTGTTAATATATATTTTCCCAAATCCACAGCCTATGCAGCAGTGAACCCCATGGACAACACTGGACTTTGAATGATGGGACCCCTTAGAATAGGCTCATCTATTCTGACAACCACTCTTGAGAAGCAGACATGAGGGGGAAGGCCATGTCTGTGTAGGGCATGGCATGAGGTGTGTGGGTGAAGACCATGCCTTCCACTCAATTTGACTGAAATCTGATTAGTGAGTAAACTCAACTTGGCTCAAGCTTTGCAACCCGAGTTCAATCCTCAGGACCCACATATTGAAAGAAGAGAAATGGTTCACTCAAGTTGCCTTCTGGCTCCCTTCTATATGCATGTCATGATAATAAGCTCATGGGCATGTGTGTACACATACACATAGCATACAATAAATAAATGTTGAAAATTTTAAAACCATTTGTCTATGAAAACAAACTATAAACTGGGCATTTAGCTGAGAGGTAGAGTGTGAGGCCGTCTAGATTAAAACCCCAATATGGTAAGAGTGAAAATAATAAGGTGAGATAAACCTGATCACTCTAAAGTCATTAATCCCACATTAGCAATTATTTGGGGAGGACATACTGGGATCAAGTTGCCCATATCCTGTTCTGGCAGGCACCCCTCCCTCTCATTCCCCTTTGCCCATTATTTCTGCCACCAGTTCAGTACTAGCTCAGTACAGGCCAGTACAAGAAGCTGTGCATTTGTTCGTAGTGTTGGTCATAGGCTGGCACAGTTCAGAAGGGTCAGATGTAACATGAGGGGCCTGCCTGTTGGGGTTTCTGTCCTGCCCAGTACCCCACAGCTGGCAAGCCCCAAAGAAAGTCACACAGAGAGTCTATATTAGGTTATATACTGATTGGCCCATTAACTCAGTCTTCCTACCAGCTCCCGTAACTTATATTAACCCATTGTTCCCATCCATGCAAGCCA
>JAQHUG010000006.1:12893078-12951614 GCA_028555095.1 Dicrostonyx torquatus
CTATATTAGGTTATATACTGATTGGCCCATTAACTCAGTCTTCCTACCAGCTCCCGTAACTTATATTAACCCATTGTTCCCATCCATGCAAGCCACATGGCCCGTACCTTTTCTCAGCGAGCAGCTTACATCCTGCTTCGTAGATGGACTGCGCAGGAATGCCAAGGGAGCTTCCTGCTTCCCAGATGTTCTCCTTGCCCTGCCTCTACTTCCTGTCTGGTTGACCTGCCTATACTTCCTACCTGGCCAATCAGCATTTATTTAAAACATGATTGACAGAATATAAACAATTCTCATGCACCAGTCAGAGATATTCAGAGAAGGAGTCAGCGAAGGAGACTTAGAAGTCAACAGACATCTAAACAAGGGCTCAGGGTACCTATAGTGGCTATTATTTCACACAAAAAGGAAGAAAGAAACAAAGAAAGAAAGAAACAAAGAAAGAAAGAGAAAAGAAATTACTTCCAAGAGAAAACATTCTTCAATGTATGGTGTATGCCCTGTGTTAGGAATTTGTTAGTCATTTAAATTTTGTTTCATCATCTTTGAACTCAACTCTGTTTTCTCCCTTCCATTCATAGAACTATGCAGGCACCTACGACCGCAATTGGTTTGACTTTAAGTGTGAAAAGCGCAAGGGTATGTCTCCCTATTCCATTCAGTGTCCTTTGTGTCCTTCTGTGTCATTCAGCTCCTGCTCAGCTGAGGTCTCCCACGGGGACAGGCATCACCAGTGCCACAGTCCATCTCTGGTGGCTTCCTCCTGCAGAAGTCAATGGTCTGCCTCCTATATGCTTCCTAGAAAGGAGGGATCCCATGGCTGCTGTGACAGAGAGAACCTGCTTCCTGGGAGATGGTTACCACAGATTTCCCAGAACAGCTCACCCAGATTTTATAGGTAAGAGTATTTGACACTTTCATTTGAGAAGTGCTACGCCCCAAGGTGTTGTCTATTATTTTGATATCTCTTTACAATAAAATTTTCATGGAGTCTATTTATAGAAAAATGAACTCAGCCTTTTTTTTTTTTACTATGGTAGCCTGATTGTGTCAACATGATCATCCCTTTAGGATTGTGTTGGGGGGCAGATAGGAGGCAAGGAAGGAAAGAAAAGAAGGGAGAGCTCATTGGATCAAAACATGTCCTCGGGCAGCCTCCATCATTATGTGTTAGAGTAAGCTGTGTCCTGTGCAGGAAAGGGTTTTGGAAATGGCTCACTGAAAACACACGGGCACCGAGTCTCATGGAAAGACTCAGAAGGAGCATTTACCCTTCCTGGGGAGAGAGTGACATCAGCTATCTGAGGGTTGCTTTATTTTGTAGTTGAGTCCCAAACAGCTGTTAATGGAAGCATTGGGGGAGACCAGTCTCATGGAACCCACCTTCTCTGGAGGGGCACTGTGGTGAACCCAGGGAGGTTTGTGCTGTCACAAAGTTCAAAAGTGACAAACTTGATGTAAACAGCAGCGAAGGCAATATTTGGAAACATGAAATAATACCCATGTAAAGAGTCAGTTCGTATGCACTGTCCTGTTGCTGTGGAGAGACACCACGACCACAATGTAAAGAGTCAGTTCGTATGCACTGTCCTGTTGCTGTGGAGAGACACCATGACCACAACGACTCTTAGATAAGACAATATTTAATTGGAGGATTGTAGCACAAATGATAAAAACCAAGAGACAGATATTGGAGTTCAAGTTGAAGATCAGAAAGCAAAACAGCCAAGCCACTAGAGAAATCTTACCTCTACCATGGCTGGACGACTGCAGAATGAGCCCTGAGCCTCTGTCTCCTCCCATCTATATTCCCCTTTTGTGCTGGTATTAAAAGTGTGTGACTCCTTCATACTGGGACCAAAGTTGTGAGCCCGCACCACCTGGATCTGTTTCTGCAGTGATCTTGTGTAGCCCAGGGTGGCCTTGAACTCATAGAGATCCATCCACCTCTGTTTCTCAAATCCTGCGATTAAAGGTGTGTGACACCACTGCCTGCCCTCTAGTGGCTTAGTTTTACTCTCTGATCTTAAGACAAGCTTTATTTATTAAAACATAAATAAAATATCACAATAGAGGATTTATGTTCAGACATTATATTTCTGTTTTAAAAAATACCAAGGGGGTTAAAGAAATGGCTCTGTGAGTAACACATTTGCCATGTGAACTTGACTCGAGACTTGAGGTCAGAGCCCTAGAACCCGAGATAAAGCAAGAGTTTGTAATGTGTGACCCTAAGGCCAGAGCTCCTGTAGCATGAGGGAAGTTGGAGACAGGAGAATATCCAGAAGCCTTAGGCCAGCACACTGGCCTGTTTAACTATTAACAACATGGAGGCCCTTCGGTTAACAAGGTGGATGACTGACTAGGACCCATACCAAAAGTTCTCCTAGGACATCCACATGCTTGTCAAGGCATGAGTGCCATACCCATACACATAAAACCACACACACACACACACACACACACACATACACACACACACACACGATAAAATAAATATATAAAGTGTAAGGTTTATATTATTACATAAACTCAGATATTTGTTTAATCTATGAGAAAATTTTGGTAAAATATCATACTTTAAAAGTATTAGTATGTAAAGACAATGAAACGGAACTTGAGCTAGAAAATCCAGTGTCACTGGTTTGATTTCACCTAAAAGAGTAGACAGTTGGCTTGTGGGTGAGACTGGCTGCTGGTGTATGCTTGTCGTAAATCATGATTACTTGTTACCTGAGATATATTGAGATTAATGTGTGCTTAACTATCTTCCCCGCACATCAAAATCATCATAATTAAAAATTGAATTCAAGTTCCCCGGCTTGCCAAACTTCTGGTTAATGCCTTTTATAACAGAGAAACAAGAGGAAGTCATTAGAGGTGGTGAAGAGGAAGTCTCAGCTGGTGGACTCGTTCTCAAAAGGAAATAGAAGCTGTCTCTGCAGTTGAACACTCGGCTTGGTTTGCACTGCTTTCGGGAGCAGCATTCCATCCCCACTCGGTTGAGGCTGGCTGCTGTGAGCGCATCTGACAGGCCAGCCAACAGGCAGGTTTCCGATGGGACCGCCTACCGTTGCTGTGCTGAAAGATAGAGTGGCCCGTCCATTCCTAATCAATTTAGTCATCCTTGCTGTCTCCCTCACTGGCCTAGTCCTCTGAGGTGCAAGGGCCAGGGGCAGATGCAGCATCTGGGAGCATTTCCAAATTCCTCTTTTAAAACCTTATGCCGTAAACATGGACCTCACTGAGCAAGATCCTTCTGCCTACTGCACAGCGTCCAGCGGCACAGAATGTACTAGGGACACCCATCCTAGTCTGCAGGGGAACTGTTCCCTGGAGCACTGGTGATTTTCCTGAGAAAAGGAAGAGGCATGGCTGGTTTTCACTGTGTGCCGGTAGCTTGACTTTACTTAACAATTTCTTTTAACTCTTTCTAGAGATAGAAATGTACGATAGATATATGTATACATGTGTGCTATAAATATGTACATGTGTATATGAGTGTGGGTATGTGCACATGTGGGTATGTGCTGAGCATGGAGTCCCTGGAGCTGGAGTTATATATAGGCAGTTGTGATCCCCACTCCCATCTGGTGCTGGGAATTCAACTCCAGGCCCCTGCAAGGGCAGTCAGAAAGTTCTTTCTGCATTCCTTCCTTTAATTCTTAAAACAACCTTCATAATTGGCTTGATCCTTTGACTTAACTGCCAGGTTTGGTTAAATGATTCAATTATTTTTATCAAGATGGGTCCTTTGTCTACATTTATGCATTTATCCAATTAGTGAGTTAGAACATATTTTCAAAACTACCTTTGTATGTGGAGAGGTCAACATTCATGTGTAAGCAGGAGTGCTTGTGTGTGTGTGTGTGTGTGTGTGTGTGTGTGTGTGTGTGTGTTGTATATGGTGTATGTGTCAGAGGACAACCGGGACTATTATTCACTGGGCACCATCCAGCTTTTCTCTGAGACAGGGTCTCTCAGCAATCTTGAATTTTCCAAATAGACTGGAAAGGATGGCCAGGAGTTCCCCAGATTCTGGCTCTGCCTCACCAACCCTGGAGTTACAAGTGTGTGCCACCATGCTTAGCCCATTTTTTTTTAAGATTTATTTATTTATTATGTATACAACATTCCTTCCATGTATGCTTGCATGCCAGAAGAGGGCACCAGATCTCATTATAGGTGGCTGTAAGCTACCATGTGGTTGCTGGGAATTGAACTCAGGACCTCTGGAAGAGCAGTCAGTGCTCTTAACCTCTGAGCCACCTCTCCAGCCCAGCCCATTTTTTTTTTAACTTGTGGAATGTATGTCAAACTGAAGTTCTAATGCTTGCAAGGCAAGCACTGTCTTGGCCCAGATGTCTCCCCAGTCCCTGAGAACAAACTTCCCAGCTTTCTTTAACCATTCACCTTCCCTAAGCAGAGAACGAAGTGTAACCAGTATTGCTCAGGTCTTTCCTCCAGTCCTGCCGGGGCTAAGTGTAAAGCAGTGTTACTGGGGTTTTCTTTCAGTCCTGCCCGTGGTGCTCCACCCTCGAAAGGCACGAGGACAGAGAACTGTGCAAGTGGCTTTACCTAAGGTACTGGGCTTGCCAAGGTCAAGGTAGAATCAGGTACCAAACTGATTCTGAACCAAGGGCTCAGGTTTGGGCATACTATAAAAGGGAATTGCTGAAGACTCCTCCTTTAAAATTAGGCAATGAGAAATAGTAGTGATCCTGAGAAGTTGGTGTGTTGGCAGAAGTTTCTGTCCCTGCAGCTCCCAAATAAACCCACTGAGGCTCATATTCATTACAAATGCTCAGCCAATAGCTCAGGCTTGTTACTAGCTAACTCTCACTTTTTCAATCAACCCATATTTCTTACCTTTGCTTTGCCATGTGGTTTGGTGCCTTTTTTCAATATGACATGCCCATTTTGCTTTTCTCTGTGTCTGCTCACCACTCCTGACTCCACCCTTCATATCCCCAGCATTCTCAGTTTGACTCTTCCACCTAACCTTATCCTGCCCAGCTATTGGCCAGTCAGCTTCTTTATTAACCAATCACAAGCAACAAATATTCACACAGTGTAAAGAATAGTCAACAGAGGTACCATGACCATCACCCAGAGTTCTGAGCCAACCTGATACACAGTTTGGATTTACTTTTGGTTACTTTGTTCATAATGAACTAAGTTCTGCAAGAATTTTTGGGTTTTAGCTTTTGGTTTTTCATTGTTTTGTTTTATATGTTTGTTTCTTTGTTTTAGTTTGGGGTTATTTTGTTTGTTTGTTTATATATTTATCATGTTTCCAAGGACATTTGGTGGCAGGTTTTTCTGCCTGGCAATTAGTTCCATGGAACTACAAGAAGCTGTACTGCTGGGTGGGGCAGGGAGCCTAGCTCATACTCATCTATACTTACACAGTTGTTATGTTTGATGTCCAATCTAATGAGAAAAATCCC
This sequence comes from Dicrostonyx torquatus, assembly GCA_028555095.1. NCBI lineage: Eukaryota > Metazoa > Chordata > Mammalia > Rodentia > Cricetidae > Dicrostonyx > Dicrostonyx torquatus. The sequence goes on from JAQHUG010000006.1 coordinate 12,898,529, forward strand.
AGTGATCCCTGGTATGATGTATCTGCTACAGGCTCTTGATGTCAAGACAAACCAAGATGTTCCTTATTTTTAACTCTTCTTATCAAATCTGCAACACTCACTAAAATGTTTCCCAAAACATGAAGGGAAATGAAGTTCAAACACAAAGACAACTAGATGGTGACATAATCATCATCGATTTATCTGGGGGGAAATTCCAGATTTCTGTCCCCACCCCATTAATGGTGGGTCGTGTAACCATGCACATGATACCTTCCACCCACAAGAGCAGTGTGTCTCTCTTAATATAAACTCCCCCTGCTGCAGTAAAGAAAGCCTGAATCTACTGCTCCGCATGCTCAAATTTATACCTGACAACTCGGAAACAAAGCGTACAGATATATGTTCCAAATGCTGCTTAACATTGCAAATTATTAATATCAGGATTAGGAATTCTACCTGCAAGCAAAATAATGAGCCCGATTAAGCTTTGTTCTTTAAGACACGCTTGTATTGTTTTGTTTTCTGATACATGGGCTTTTGAAGGCTCTAATCCTTGGTTGAATATATTACAGCATCCGTCATTTATTTGTGTTGCAGTATAAATTCACGACCATGAATTAGCTCCTCCATATCTTTATGAATAAAAGTGAGGACTTTGGGAGCAGAGTAAAGGCACTTATTGTAGATCTATGCTGCATTATTTATCAGCTAAATGCATTTGGACAAACTTACTCTTTTCTGTGGCCACGTTTCCCTTTCTTTACATTTGGCATAATTACACTGTATTAATTACTTACACGTAGGAAAGAATGACTGGAAGGGGAGAGTTCAGATAATACACTGTGTTCTGTGCCTGCACACATGCTGCTCAGCTCTCTTTAAACTACAAGCTGCCACACAGTTATTAATATTCAAATGCCCACTGTAACCGAGAATTTTTCTAAGTAAGAATTTTCTGTAATATTGACTGGAAATCAATGAAAATTGTATTAGGTCATTCTTATAGATACAAGATGCGTTTGGCTAAGGGATATACCCGGGGATAAGTTGCATGGACTTTTCTATACTAAAATGTGATGCTTGATTTTGCTTTTGATGGTAGAAATGGATCTAATACCAGTCAGACCACTAGGCAGCAGGTCCAATATCCCCATCAGCTGTAGTTTATATCAGATGCTCACTCTTTGAGTTCTCCAAGCTTCAAGTCTACGGTTGTGGGGTAGCTATGCAGTTCCCTCAAATTCAGATTGGGGTTATTAACAAAGCATCAGGTCGTTTAAAACTCAGGCAGATATTTGCGTAAAATAATTTAAATTTAATTTTTATTGTTTGTGTAACCGTGTATGTTGAGTAGGGAACCGCACCAGGGAACGTGGCAGTCGTGCGTGCACTTGGGAAATTTCCGAGTTGCCGCACTTCGTAAGCGCTGCTGTGGCAGGGGTTCTACCAAAAAACACTTAGGTAAAATCAAGCCAGGCGGGCAGGGATGGGATACTTTCTGGGCCGTGGACCAGCTAGGCCTTTAGGCCGTCCACCCAGAAGGTGTGAAGTTCGAATCCACATGGGTACCAGATGAAGAAAGATGCTTAAGAGAAATCCCACACTAGCTCAGAATTGAGAATAATAGATGCTTATTTATTTAGGGGTAGACTCACAAATCAGAATCCTCTGCTGGAATGGAGAACAGCAACCGAATCCCACAGCCGGAAAAGAGAGCAGCCATGCACTGTACATTGGCATAAATAGTATAAGAGGTCACGTCCATCCAAGTGGGCGGGTAACTAAAGGCTGCTGGCTGTAGGATTTTGTAGGAGGGTCCTTCTTTATTTCTGTTGCTTTCATTGGTTAATAAAGAAGCTGCCTTGGCTTGTAAGATAGGACACAGCCCTTAGGTGGGCGGAGTAGACAGAACAGAGTTTGTGGAAGAAAGGAAGTGGGCAGACGCCATGATGCTCCCGCCACAGATGGATGCAGGTTAGACTTTTCCGGTAAGTCACCACCTCGTGGTGACATACAGATTATTAGGAATGGGTTAGTTTAGATAGGAGAGCTAGCCAAGAAGGGGCTAGGGATGATGGGCCAGGCAGAGTTTAAATGAATACAGTCTGTGTGTAATCATTTCGGGCATAAGCAAGAAGCCACGGCTGGGAGCCAGGCGCTGGGAACAAACGGTTGCACTCCACTCAGGTGCTGGGAACACAGCCACCACCCCTATTACAACAGATTTCCTACAGCACATACGTGCACAATGTATGTAGGAGGCTGTGGAGGTCAGAATAGGGCATTAGAGCCCATAGAGCAGGAGTGACAGGTGACTGAGCCACTATATAGGTCTGGGAACCAAACCCTGGCCTCTGTGACAATAGCGTGCACTCATGACCACTGAGCCAGCTCTCCAGTCCAGATATCAGGACTGTTCAGTGAACTATTGGGCTTTGATTTTCTCCATGTATCATGATGTTTATAACTTAAGGTTCATATAAATTTACTCATCTCTAATGATCTGAAAACTGTGGCATGGAGAGAACACATGCCCATAAAATGACTATTTCATTCTTGAGATGGACTGAGGGGGTATATAAAGAAATGAAAGCTTGAAAATTATTTTATGATAATTGGATAATCATGCGCTCACTGTGAAGCAATGCTTCTGCTTGCGTGCAGCCAACAGTACTTTGTCCAGCCAGCCTCCTCCCTCTTGTCCAACTCAAAGGGGATGACATTGCATGCTGGGAAGAGGAAATAAATCATGTTCATTTTCTCCCCCTAGGAGATGCAGAGTGAACCTATTTGATTTACACAAAGAATTTTGTTCTTTCCGTGTAAAGGTAAAAAATCTGAAATCTGCTCAGACTGGCATTCCAAAGGTGACCCTCCTTCTCCTTGTCATTCTTCTCTGTTAGTAAAACAAGTCCGTGATCATTTGAGGGGAGGTTTGACTGCCATTGCATCGGGATGCCAATCACTCCAGCCTTTTCAACTCTCTCCACTGCTGACCCTGCCCAGGAAGCAGCAACTGCCTTGGGGAGATCTTTGTAGCAGCCACTGGGGAGATGAGTGCACGCAGGCATCTGCTTGTAATTCCACTTGATTTGTCTGCAGGAGAAATACGATCAGGGATCCCGAGTGTCCTGTGTGTGGCTTCCACTCCTTTCCTCGTGGTACTCAAGGACACTAAGTGGTTGTCATTCATGTTTTTCTCATGCACCTACCTTCCTCAAAATGCTGATGCAAAATACAAGTAATTAGCAAGTACAAAAAGAGAAATACACCCCTCTCCAGATCCGCAGTCCTCAAAGTCATGCATTATACTCCTTTACTGTATGACTTTTGTGCTTTATTATTATTTCTTGGCAATTGGGGCATTTATTACTCCATTAAAGCAAACCTGATAATAAGCAGATCGATGGAAGGCACAGGTTGGGGAACCTACAGATAGACTAATTAGGAAAAACACATTAATGCTGCCCTTCAACACCCCTGATGTCCTGGTGTTTGTTTTCCTCATAGTAGAAGCAAGTAATTTGGCCAGAAAGTACTTTAAGAAATAATCAAGAATAAAAACGACCTACTTTTTTACAAGATAGATTTCGGTTACAAATTTTATTTAACCTCTGATATTTGATAATCGGTTTTCATTATTAGAAAACAAATATATGGATCTACTCTGTGGCCTAGCTGTTAAATATACAAGTGGAGTGAGAAAGAAGAGAAAGGTAAGAACATACAGCAGGAGAGGCAAGGACTGGTGGCCTTCAGACCGCGAGGAGATGCTGATGGTGACAGCATCCGGTGACAATGAGAAGGTCTGGCTGAGTTCGCCTGTATAGCCTGAAAGGGACAGGGTCCATGTGCTCACCCAAGAAGAGCAGAAGTCAGACTATGCCATGGAAACTAGACATCTCATGAGGAAAATTTGCAATGATCGCCTTTGCTAGCTACAGTCAGAAGGTCTAGATGAGTTCTTGGAAATGCTTTCAGTATTGCAGGATGAGGGAGGGCCGTTTCCCCCTCCCCCGGTAATCAGAAAGGCTGATGTAAACCCGTGTTTAAGTCGTAACATTTCAAAGCCATTTGTTTGGCGAATGCTTTCATCATGTTGCCCTTTGTTTCAAATAATCTTAAAAGTTGTGGTTTTTATCTCAGTGCTACATAGAGTGCCAACCAAGAGCAAGGCCCTGGGTTTGGTTCTCAGTTCAAAACGAAGGAAGGAGGAGGAGAGGAAGAATAGGAAGAAACATTAATTTCATTAATTTTAGTTGCCAGTAAGGCAAGCCACCCCAGTTTTGTTATCAGGAGATAATATTTTCACAGAGCCAAAGTCTTGGTTCATTTCAAACTCTACGAATCAACTCAAAGTCTCTGCCTGTTGCATTTCTCTAATCAAGAAATGAAAATGTTGTTTCTTGATATACAAGCCACACACAGGTTCCCATGTGCTCATGTCACACCCACAAGCACATGTTCAGATGTTCATGCTTGATCTGTCTGGTGACTTTTCAAGTGCTGTGTTGGGTGGTCGTTCTGGTATTACCCCAAACACTTCACTGCTCTTAACACGCTGGCATGGTCTAATAGCATTCTCTATTTTTATAACACAGGTTAATTTACTTCCGGTTTTATCTACTTTGAATAAGAACAAAGAGTGACTTGCAAAAGAAAAGAAACTGTGATGCTTGCTGTGGTCATGGGAACCTTCCTTTTGATTTCATAAAGTGAACTATTTTGCATACAACTTCCAAATAATTAATTGAAAAGGCTTAAAGCATCATACTCTCTTTTATATTAGACATTCCTAAAAGAGTGAAGGGTTTTTTTTATGGAGAAAAGATGCTGAATCATATCACCATTGAGATATCCTTCATTTCCGAGAGGATGCCAGTGTGCCGAGGAGATGGGACAGACATGCTTGCAGCTCTGCTTGAGTGGGAAAGTTTCAGATAATATTACCCCAACAATGTGTAAGGCATACCTATGAAGTGAGCCTACAAACGTAGCCCTGGAGCTTTTGCGAGTGGAGCCAGGAAGGGAAGCTCAGTTACTCCCACACACTTGACTGAGGAGGAGTCTCAGCTTAGTGCTTTTCGTAATGAACCGAAACTTCAGAGGGGACGCATTGCAGACTCGGGAAATGCTCAGACAAAGAGACGTCCAAGTTATCCTTTCCGTGTGTCCTCACTCATCTGTTTCCACGTGGAAAGGACCCTTTGAGGGAGTCCTAAGAGAGTCCTGGGAAACGTGTGGATGATCTAATGACCCCCCCAACCCCAATGCAGTCAGGAAACTGAGAGACAATAGCTACCCTGTCTTCACTCTCTGTTCTTCGCTTTCTTCTTCTGAACTTGTTCCTTCTTCCATGCTTGCCAACACAGTGACATCATAGAGCCCCTGAGCTGGGACTCCATGAAGGGTCCTCACCTTCTAACACTTCGTCCTGCCCTGTCCATTCTTCTTAGCCATGCCTTAGAACTCTTACCGTTGCTGCTGCCCATGACTGACATGTCTGGCCCTCTGTGGCGTCTCCCTCTTCTGTAGGCCATTCTCCAACTCAACATCTTTCTTCTCGTATTGTCTGGGACCTTTCAGTATGTTCCCAGCTCTGCACCAGCTCTCATCTCTTGCCTCTCAGCCTCTTCTCTCCACACAAATACTTCTTGCTGTCCTATCTAGTTCTCTGGTCATCACTGGGTTCAGCTGCTTTGTCTAAGTGTCTTCCATTCCTAAGATGCTCAGGTCTAGAGGCATACTACTGTTCTTGCCTGCCGCCAATCTCTTGATTCTTAAAAAGCTCATTTCCATCTTCTGATCTAGCTAGCTACTGCTCATTATTAAAGTGCTAGCTTTAATGTTCCTCTAAAGATTTCCCCAGCTACACTCAGCTTTCTCCCATGCCAAGTCCAGGCTAGAGATGTCTCGTACATGCCTCCATAGAAATTAAGAATTTCAGCTGGGCAGTGGTGGCTCACGCCTTTAATCCCGGCACTTGGGAGGCAGAGGCAGGAAGATCTTTGTGAGTTCAAGGCCAGCCTGGTCTACAAGAGCTAGTTTCAGGACAGGCTCCAAAGCTACAGAGAAACCCTGTCTCGAAAAAGCAAAATTAAATAAATAAATAAAAATAATTTCTCTATCTTAGCTCTTACTTTGCTCTATTGAAATGGGTTGTTTGCTGCTGTTTTCCATGGACTGAACTCATGAGTGTCTTCTTATAGTTTCAACACTATATTTGCACCGTGTAAGGCACACACAAAATGTCCTTAAAAAGTGCTCATTGATTAGAAATTAACTGAGTGATAGCAAAGAAATAATCTATAAGAAGGGTTGCTTAGCTGTAAGAATTACTTAACAATAAGATTTATTTGCATTAGAATGTTATACTTTCAAAAAACTCATCTTTTTGAATTTTGAATGCACTGATAGTGTAGAGTGTTAATTCAATTTGCTTGGTCTTTCTTGGCTTTACATGTAGAAGTAAGTGTATTAAAACTAGATAGTACTGAGATAAAATGAAATTATTAATGAGACTTAGTTAGTGGTGAAGCTGCTGCTCTGGCCATATTGTTAGCTCAGTGGCTGTTGTCTGCAACAATACACTGTTGTTAGTGTATTGTTTAAAGGCAGGTTGTCACACATCTCTTAGCTTAGAATCTCGGGCTTATTAAATTTGCAGGCTGATGAACATTTGACACTTTTACTCATACAGATCATGAAGGCTTTATTGCAATAGGTTTAAGATGACAGTCATAATGAGCATATACAAAACAATAAAGAACATTTTTAATCTTGGAAGTGGTTTGTCAACAACAGTGATCAATGCTATGGATGTGTTCACGGTGCCATGCTGATTGAATCCATGTCAAGGGCATTGGGTTATTGATGCTCACAGCCTGGTGTGAAAGGTAGTGGCAACAGTGCCGCTTCCTTTATCAGATTCCCCTAGGGTAAAATCTGTCTCCCATCATAGTTTGAACAGATTGCTAAAGTCCTCTTTTCTGTTTTGGATCTTTTTTTTTTTTCCAATAGGGACTACAGATTATCAACAGGTGTCAACGCAGGAGTCCATCTGTAGGGTTGACAGATCACACCTGGGAGATTGTTAGCACACACACACAGCTGGTGTTCTGTATATCAGGACTTGAAGAACGAGCTCTTCATTTCATGAGTACATTTTATATGCCTAAAACACATGGATCTTGATGGCACTATTTTATGACCTTTCTCTAGAATATACCCAAGACTGTTCACTTCATTTTAGCCAACCTACAAACCTCTCATGTTATTCATTAATTATTTTTTTATTTCCCTGGAGGCTTGCATGGCAGCTCTGCATTTACTGGCTGAGTTTCGATATCTCAGTATTCTTGTAACCAAAATTCCAGCTTCTTCCCTACTGTTACTAAACACTTTTCTTAAAATTTAAGCCTCTCTTTTATGTTCACTTTCCAGCCTGCCAGCCACGGTGACCTACAATGATTAGAAATTGTCTCCTTTGTTGTAAATGCTTTTTTGAAGATCACTTACTTTGCAAACCATGAACACATAAAACAATTTCACCTTGTAGATTAAATGTCATTAGGGTCACTGTGTCCTCTTAGGGAACAGGATAGAGTCACTGCATCCTCTTAGGGAACAGGATAGGATCACCATGTCCTCTTGGAGAACAAGACAGGGTCACTTGTGTCCTCTTGGGGAACAGGATAGAGTTATTGTGTCTTTTTAGGGTACAGGAGAGGGTCACCATGTCCTCTTGGGGAACAGGATAGAGATCACTGTGTCCTCTTGAGGAACATGATAGAGTTACTGTGCCCTCTTAGGGAAAAGGAGAGGGTCACTGTGTCCTCTTAGGGAACAGGAAAAGGTCATTATGTTCTCTTAGGGTACAGGATAGGGTCTCTGTATCCTCTTAAGGAACAGGAGAAGGTCATTGTGTCCTCTTAGGGAACATAATAGGGTCACCGTGTCTTCTTGGGGAGCAGCATAAGGTCACCGTGTCCTCTTAGGAACAGGAATAAACTCAGTATGTTCCAACATGTATGTCCTTCTATTTTCTGCAGCCTGTATTTTAAGCCTCTGCTTTGCTCTGTTTCATTCAGCCCATATATAGCTCTCTTCCAATTTCACCCCATTAACCAGACACTGAGATTAGTTTTATAAACAGGATATTGAACAAAGAAAGAATAGTCCCCAATGCAAAGTTTAAAGATTGCAGTGAAGTCCTTCGTTGATACGAAACATCCCTCAAGTCTCTCGATAAGAAAAAGTTGCTGAAAATAAAGCTGTTTATAAAGACATTATTAAGGCTGCACTGGTGGAATAGGCCAATAATCCCAGAAACCTGAGCAGCAGCAGCAGCAGAGTAGAAGAAGAAGAAGGAATAATAATAATAAAAATAAAATAATAATAATAATAATAATAATAGAAGACCATCCTGTGCAATGGTTCAACCTTAGGGATAGGCCCGAATAATTTGGTTATAATCTATAAAAAACGGGGTGGGAATTCAAATAAATATAGTGTATATCCATGATGAGTAAGATCTTGTGCTCAATTCCCAGCTCTGTCTCTGTCTCTCTCTCTCTGTCTCCGTGTGTGTTTCTCTCTTGCACAATTGTGCTAATGTTAGAAAAATTGGATCTATAAATACCAAGCAAGTAACTTTAAGATGCTTAGTGGCAGTAGAAATAATGATGGAACCTGCAGACTGGGGTCTCACAGACTCCTGCCTCATCCTTTGGGAGAGCTTCAAACTATAGAACAGTCTCTCCAGGCGTACAGTTCAAAAGGGAAGTCTTGTAGTCATGCAGAGAAATGAGCATGTTTGGGTACCATTCACTAATGAGAGGAATGCTGGCAGTCAGGAAACTGTGGTTGGTGGGGGACTAAGAAGGAATCTTGGAAAAAGAGAGATGTTCAAAGAAGAGAAAGAAGAGATGCTCAATCATATAGCAGAGTATGGCCCGAGACTGGTTACTGACTTTGTTTATTCCTTAAGTGATATGTGTGTGTGTGGGGGGGTGGATGTTAAAGATAATAATATTACTACTACTAATAATAATAATAATAAGAAGAAGAAGAATATATCTTATGTTGATTAAAAACAAAATGAGCTTTGTCAAGAAACTAAAAGGAAATAATTGAACAAACCGCAGATCTACACAACAAAACTTAAATCTGCTGGATGACTCACTGTTCCTCTCAGGAGTGTTTGCTAAGAAAGTGAAAGAATTCCTCTCCACGAAAAGGATTTGCATAAATATTCATGACACTTCCCTTCATGGTTGTCCCAAACCGGACATGATGTACATGGCCAGCAGTGGGTTAGTGCATAAACGGGGTTCAGTCACACAGTACCACTAATCAATGCGAAGGGATGGGCCGATGAGAGAAGCATGGGTGTCTCTAAATTCCTGTGCAGAAAAAGAAAGCCGAGGAACACTCACTGCTAATTACACTGCTATGCTCTTCAAAGGACAAAGTTATTTAGGGGACACAGAGGAGCAGCCTGATGGTGAAGCAAATGTTCGGCTCCGGGGGGATCTAGCGACATTATGTGTGTTTTAGTCAGCGAACATGGGCTGAAATGTATCCTTTGAGTTGATGCATTGTATCAGACGTATGCTGTACCCCAGTAAAATTGGTAAACAAAGTTACCCACTTTAAGGTCAATTTTCCAAATTCCACCTAAGCAAATTAGTATCTAGTATGCAAGACATAAAAGAAATGACTTTCACTAAGCTATGCCGACATGCTATACAGCTTATGCTTTTAATTATTATTAAAATCATTAGACTTATTATTTCTTCTCTTATGTGTGCATGTATGTATCAGCATGTATGAGTAATTTTGTGTACATGCACAGAGGCCAGAAGAAGGCACTGGTGTCTTCTCTTATTTTCCACTTATTTCTTTGATGCAGCATCTCTCCTGAAACCAGGGACTTGTGGGTTTTTTTTTTTGTTTTTTTTTGGGTTTTTTTGTTTTTGTTTTTTTGGCTATGCTAGAAGCTGGAAGGCCCCATGATATGAGAAGGACTCAGAGAGGGGTGTTAGGTTGTCTACCTCAATTGGTATAAGCAGGTACTTCTCCTAATAAGGAATTCTGCCTAAGCAGGGTGTGCACACTGGATGCACAGCTGACCAGGTCTTGCCTTGATGACAGTGACATTTCTCTAACGTATTTTCCAAGGCTCACGTAATTGGTGTTAATGTGCTGTGTGATCCATTTTAACTGTGAGAAAAACAGTTGACTGAGAACTGGTTTCTTCGGCATCCTTACAAACTCAGCGGTCTCACGCACACACAAAAATTAGAGAAATATAATTAAGGATTGCGAAATCAATTTGACACTCCCGTAAAATGTGTGGCCCAGAGGTGGCGGGCAGCAGCCTCCATCACGTTCTGTACTCCCCTTGTTTACTTCATAAATTCGTGCAAATTAGCACTCTAATTTCCAGAGCTGTTAATGCCTCATTAAAACCTGCAGTGCGTCTCCTATTTCGAGTTCCTTTTTTAAATTCTACCCAACATGCAACATTGTCTCTGTTCTGTGGCTATCTAGATGGCAATGCGTTTGGAGGTAAACTACGTATGAAAACTCTTAGAATCATCTATCTCTCCAAAGGGTATGACATCACGAGTTGTTTTGAAGTGAGTTATCTTCCCATGACTTCGTGTTCTAGCTGTGGGCATTTGTGTCTTTGTTGCCCAGCTATTGTGTTGTGTGACAATGTTGCTGGGATGTAACAGGATGGCAAACTCTGCTCACACAGGCCCCATGAGACCAGAGTTCATGGCTGGTTGGTTGTTTTAAAAATTATTTGTTTATTTCATTTTATGTGTATGTATATGTATGTGTCTGTGTGTACAAGGTGCAAGTACCCAAAGAAACCGGAAAATGGTGTTGGATCTCCTCCTGGAGTTGGAGTTGCAGACAGTTATGGGTTGCCTGACATAAAAACTGGGAACCAAACTCTCATCCTCTGAAAGAACAGTATGTGGTTCCTAATTGCTGAACCATCTCTCCAGCCTAATGGTCTACTTCTTTTAATCATTTAAATGGGCTGCTATTTTTCTGCTCCAACAAAATCCAACAACCAGCAACAGCAATCTTTAAATCTTAAAGTAGATTTGGACATGACTTTTAAAAATCAGTGTACGCCTTTAATCCCAGCACTCGGGAGGCAGAGGCAGGCAGATCTCTGTGAGTTTGAGACCAGCCTGGTCTACAAGAGCTAGTTCCAGGACAGGCTCCAAAGCCACAGAGAAACCCTGTCTCGAAAAACCAAAAAAAATAAAAAAATAAAAATAAAAAACAGTGTGTGAGGGGAAGCTGGCTAAGCGTGATTTGCACACACCAGATGACTTGAGTTCATTCCCCAGACCCCACATAAAAAGCTGCATGTGGCTGAATGCATATGTGGTCACTCATATGGAGAAATGAAGGGAGAGACGGGAAATTCAGTCTAGCTAGCTCCAAACACTCAGCATGGAAGAAGCAATGAAAAGGAGCCTGCCTCAACGAGGTGGACAGTGAGACTAGAATCCCCAACTCTTCCCTCTTCCCTCTTCCCCTCATGGTCCCTGTGCCTTGCACAAGGGTCTTGGTAGAGCTGATCTCTGATCTCGTTGTCTCTGAGTTTGATTTTTATTTTTGTCTCTTTAGATAGGTTGCCCACAAAATACAATCAGAGATTGTCACCTTGAAGAGAAGCCACTGCAATAGTAGTGGAACCAGGGGAGTGACCTAAGCTACTCAGAAGCAGGGCAAGATAGCTAGCAGGCCAGAATGAGAGAAGGGCTCTCCTCCAATCCGGGCTGGTCTGGCAAAGGCTCATAGCTTATTTCACTGTCACCAATATAAAGTGTAGCCCAACAGGCAGGTAGGTAAAAGAGAAAAGCAGTAACAACTTCACCATCTTTCCATGCCCTGGTATCTGGTGGAGCTACTTTTAAAGGCTATGTAATTTATAATATCAGGTCCTTCCAAAAGCCCATGTATAAAATCAATTGTCTGGTGGCACACGCCTTTAATCCTAGCACTCAGGAGGCAGAGGCAGGCGAATTCCTGTGAGTTCGAGGTCAGCCTGGGCTATAAGAGATAGTTCCAAGGCAGGCTCCAAAGCTACAGAGAAACCCTGTCTCGAAAAAACCAAAAAATACATAAATACAATCAATTGTCACTATGTAATTATAATAGAATAATAATAATTTCTTGGAGCTTACTCTTCAACTTGGGTTCTTTTAAATAATATCCTTAATGCTTTGTGGGTTTTTATTCTTCTTATTATTAATGTGTATATATGTGTGTCTGCTTGTCTATGTGCACCACATGCATGCAGTTCCCCTTGAAGGCCAGAAGAGGGCTTCAGATCTCACGACACTGGAGTTCTAGACAATTGTGAACCTCCTGATACGGGTGCTAGGAACTGAATTAGGGTCTTCTACAAGAGCAGCAAATGTCCTTAACAACTGAGCCAACCTCTCAAAGCTCTAAGATGAGGTTTCATTCATTTGTTGCTGTGTGTCACACGGACGATGTTGCTATTTCTAAGTGTCAAAATTACACATGCAACACCGAACACTGTCTTTGTCTGTCCCTTGACCGTTCTTCAGCTTCCAAGAGGACTGACCTTCAGCTGTGGATCATTTCTCACCTGCGTAAAGTGAAGACTTTTCTGCTTTGAGACCTAGGTACTTGACGCTCTGTCGCTGTGTAAAACAGTACAGTCTTAGCCCATCCTGTAAGACTGAGGGTGCCCCCAGCAGTGCAGGGGTACCATCTGCCTCCTGTGCTTTCCAGTCCAGCTCCTGACATGCAAGACATTGCATTTTTGCCTCTGGTTGGCTATCATGTAAGGAAGTCCTGATGTAGCTTCTTGGTTCCTGGCGTTTTGATGACCCAAACACAAGGTTGATTTCCTTCCTCCCTCTTTCCTTCCTTCCTTTCTTCCCTCCCTCCTTCCTTCCTTCCATTTTTTTCTTTTCTAGCTCAGCAGGTGAAAATAGAAGATCCACAGCTCTTGTGTTGTGATCATCAACCTTGCCAAATCAGCTTGCATCTTCTCAGACTTGGCTCTGGGAAATCTATTAAAGCAAGCTTGATGGTACAGCTAAATTCCATAAGACCATCTCTCGCATTATGAACAGAAATTGATTTTAAGTTAGTTGACCATAGTTTTATGGTTCATGTTTCTAGTTTCCTGACATAATTTCCAGAAATCTTCAGGCTAAGTGAAGGATTGTGTTATATAAATAAACAGCAAAACTTATATCCTCTGTAATTATTTTCTTGTAACTAGTTAATTTTGTAGAAGCCTTTAAGAGATGAGATTGAGACATGGATTTTGCTCCCTTCTCTGCATTTCAGTCATAAGCAGAGAAATGAATCTATATGCACATGTATGCATATATAATATGTATATAATACATATATTATATGCATGTATATAGTATTGTATAATACACATCATATATTGCACACATGTGTGTTTGTGTATATATTTGTAGAAGGTGTGGACTATATAAAGTGTGTCTGGTATGCATATTTGCTTATGCTACAGCTTACACACAGACATTGGAAGACAACACTTGGGGGCTAGATTGCCCTTCCTTCTGCATAGTTTTAAATGGGCTCTCATAACTTTTGGCTGGACTTCAAACGTCTAAAAATCCTCCTGTTTCCTCCTTTCATCTTGTCTTATGAGCATTTGGATTGCAGACATGTACACCTGTGTTCAGCAATACATTAGGTTCTGAGGATTCGGTGTCAGGTTCTTACACTGGGGTGGCAAGGGCTGAGCCCACTGAGCCATCTCTCCAGCCCAGATCATATAGATTTCTGCTCTAAGAAGGGAATTTTGAAACAGTGCCACTTTGTTTTTATCCCACCTCTAGCATTTTTGAGAGACTTCCCTAGGTGACGCAACTGAAAGAAGGGTTAGTAAGTTAATTTTACTCCCCCCTGTCCTCAGCAGCTGTGCTACATCCAGGTTAACATCAGAAAAAAAGAGTCAGTAGTGTGATGCTATTTAACAAAAGGGAGAAGAAAGGTGAGTGCTACCCCGTGCTTTATTAGCAGAATTGTCAAGAAGAAGATAAACAAGGTGATTATTATGCTCCACTTGGCAATCTCAGCCCTTTATAGGAGTACTGTGATCCATTTGAGAAGATGCACTGTTAAAACCTAGACAGATGGGGCAGAGGCATCAAAAGAGAGCAACAAAAAATGATGAAGGGCCTTGAAAATGGTACCTGTAAGAAAAGGCTGCGAGGCCCAAGGCCACTCAATCTTGAGGAAAGAACACAGAGTGAGGATGCTCCACCCCTGTTTCCGACTCGTAAAGAGATGCTGTGTGGAAGAGAGGGGCTGATGGTTCTCCTTATTCAGCAAAGATGCTGCAAGATGCAAGGAGTTGGAAGCATGAGGGCTGGGAGACAGGATGAACACTAGAAAAAATTAGGTAAAATTTAACTAGTTAAAAATTGTGTAATTACAGACATACTCATTGCCCTGGGGCCTAAATCAAACCATTAGACCTGGAAAAGGATTCGTAGACACATCAAGTCTGAACTTGGGGTTTTTAACGAAAGGGATGCACATTTTCATAAAGTGCTAGAGTGTTTCATAATGCTGTTACATGGGTGCATTTTAGGGTCTCTGAACATTCCTGGGAGGGCTAACTGGTCTACCACCAAGGTATATCTAGGATTTTGGAGAGGCAGATGGGACTTTCCCTCCTTTCCTTTTTTTCTTCTGTTTATTATTGTGTTTGTTTTGTTCTGAGTGGAAAAAAAAATCTAGTAGTGAGTTTCTCAGGACAAGACAGCTTAGAAAGCAGCCCACCAGACTGTCAACCACCAGTTCTCCTTTGGTTGTGATCTGGTTTACTTTGTACCAATACATTGCTGAGTTGCTTGGGGTTCCTGCTTTGTCTGTTCATTAGCTCCTCTGGCTTTGATGTGCCAGATATGTCCCAAGTGTGCCTTATGCATATTAATTACCCAGGATAAGCCTTGGGTGATGTATATCCTAGCAACCAACGGGTAATTTTTGTTTACATAAAGGAGCAAGAAATAGCATTGAAAGTACATCTGTTCCGTTGATACCCAGCTGTATACAATTGCAAGGGAACTGTCACAATTCCAGTATTGGGTTTTGATAGAAAATTCCTGGAGTTTCTACATGAGTGTGATACGGTGAGACGTGATAAAACTCAGCAGTAGTTTTTCTTTTATCGATGTTTATTATTTACCTCAGTAGTAAACAAATCATTGTATTTTCTGCATTATTTCGTGGTTACAGTGAGAAAATAGATACAAGACTGCTTTATCTTACTCCCATGATCTAAACCATGCCTTCTAACCATTCATTTGCTTTGAGTAGGAAAAGCTGGTGTTATAGCTGGTATCTTTGTTGATTTGAGGATTATTTCCCAGATTAAGCCTGTGTTCTGTGGTTGTGATAGCCACCTCTTTCCTCTCCTTCATTTTTACTTCTTGGCTGTGGGGTGAACAGTTTGACCTAACAGGAGTTCCTGCCATGATCATGCAGCTTTGTACCTCTAGACAACATCTAAGGATTAATTCTTGACCTAGCAAGTTGAGGGTCTTCTGTATTTTATCACAGTAATAGAAAGTTGACTAACACACATTGCGCGTGAGATGCAAGCAGGAAGTCAGAAAATGATTTAGCCATCCTCTTTGGTGTGATCATCATACTTTAAAATTATAAAATAGCTCATTTCGATATAAGAGATCCTAAAAAGGCAAGGAACTTACCTAGTAGAGAATTCACATTGCTACAATACATTGCATAGAAAGAACTATTGTCCCAGCACAAGAAGTTAGCTAATGCCTAGATATCACCAAGAGAGACCATTTGGTTAGCTGCTGGGAACCTGTGGCATTGCAAACACTTGCTAGCCTCCCTCGACCTTGCACAACAAGGATTTTAAGTGACAGAGGAGACAGACTGGATGCAGGGGCTCTGGGGATGCATGGTGTGTGAGAGAATAGAGCAGATTTGGGGGAAATGGCAACCTCTCTTGACTTCTGGTATGCTCAGCAGGGTACCAGCCACCCCATGGAGCCCATGATCCCAGACAGTGTTCTCAGAGGAGGGCAGCAGCAGGGTGGCTTCTTAGGAGCCTGGAGAACAGCTTAATGGACCCCAGGGCCAAATGGCAATAGAGGGTCTCTTGTTTGTGTTTGTTGGTTTGTTTTTGTTTTGTTTTCTCCCGAGGTCATATTACAGGTCCAAATGCTCGCAATCTGAATCTGGGCTGAGGAAGTTGTACGATATACCCACATCTTAGTTTTTCAGCATGCCGAAGAAAAGCATCGCCTTGCTTTTAAACCCTAATGGCCGGTGGAAAGGGAAAAACGTAATTTGAGTAAATGGGTTCTCTGCCCCCATTTTTTTTTTTTAAAAAAAAGTTACTTACATTGTTTAAACTGTCAAGAAGTAAATCTCCCAGAGAGGCAATTCTATTCTCCCAGTGCAGGAAGCACATATGTTGTTGCTGATGGAACCTCTGTTGGGGAGGCAGAGCCAACCCAGGAGGAACTTGGAGCAAGTTCTGCCTTCAGCAGCATGGCTACTGGCTTAGCGTCCCAGCTCTGCAGAGTCCTCATCCATGTTGTCCACCTGAGGATGCTTGTGGCACTCCCTGTGCTGTTGCCCGAGGTTTGTTCACCTATCTGACTTCTCAGAACAGTTGCCTTGGCTGTTGGCCGAGCCTTGTTCACCTGTTGCCCTTCTCTCTTCAGCACAATCTCCACAGGCTTCCAGTGTCAGCAGTAGACTAGTCTGATAGCTGTCACTTCGGTACAATGTTAGTGGCTACAGTATAGGTCTGAGCTTTTCCTGGACTCACCGGGAGACTTGCTTGCAGAACTGAAAATGGGAGGTCAAGTTGCAGCTGTATGGAAGAGAGAACTTTGAACTGGCTGAGAACATGACATCTACACTCATGGCTCCAACCATGGGTGGAAGTTTCTTTCATCTTTGGACCAGAGTTTATTGACAACAATTGTCAACAATATTGACAAGTGCCAGGTACCTGTGCTAAAACCAGGAGCTCCTCTCGTCATGTGATTGTAAAGTGTTCCCCAATAGTTCATGAGTTAGAGCACTTGGTGCAGATCTGATGATGTTCTTTTGAGAGGGTGATGTACATTTACGATGTAGGAACCAGGTGAAATAAAGGGGTGGACGGAGGAAGAAGGAACAACTGAGGGCAATTGCCTGCTCCCTCACCTTTTGCCTGAGCACTCTGCTTCTTGTTTCTGATCAGCTACTCTTACGCCTAAGGCCAGGATGGACTGTGTTCCCTCAAACTGTGAACCAAATAAGTCCTTCCCCACTTAAGTTGCTATTGTGATATAAAAATAACTGAGACAGATACCTATAATAGAAGGCACAGTCCACAACCTTACAAAGAATACGCTTACAGTTATCTTACAAGCATACTTCTAGGATGTTTGCCACTTCACCTGAGTCATCCATCTTCATTCGGAAATCTTTCCTGAGAAGGTACTACATATCAGACAGGATATATGCCACCTAAGAGACAAGCTGTGCACAGCCCCTGTCTTTGTGGAGATCTTATTTCAAGGAGTCCCAGGAACAAAGTGGAGATTCAGTTACTTATTCATCCAGTAAAATTTTTAAAAAAAATTAATGTTCCTTAAGATTAGCACAAAATGATCCACCTTCAAATATCATATAAGAAAGTCATATTGTCTCTGACCATATTGGATAAGGACTAGAGCTAGCTATACTGTCTTATTTGGAACACACAGGGAACAGCCCTTGTAGGAAGGAGGCATGTGTTGAATTTTTCATAAAGTCAGTTAATTACCTTCTAATTAATTGTGTGTGTTTTGTTTATTTGAACCAAGATTTTTGTGGGGAATCTGCTTCCCACCAAAAGAAAAATCATTCCCATGGATGCTTTGAAGAATAATAATTGAGGACTGAGGTGATGACAGCTCAACAAGCTGCTGGGGCCGGGAGGAGGGAGGATCAGGGCATGACTCTGCAGAACCCTCTTAGGGGAGGCAGGAAGACTGATGTGCATGCAGATTAGAACTTTGGGAAAGTACTGAAGAGCGGGACCACGTTATCAAGTGTGCGGTTGATGGGTGTTGAATTCATTGAACTGAATCTGTCCAGGAGCACATTTGAGGAAGACAAAGTTAACCCCAGCACGAAGACCTGTTCTAATTCAGGATCTTTGTTTATCCTCCAGGAGAGAAAGTGCCGACTGTTACTGGTGCTATCTTCCAGCATGTCGGACAGTCATTCTCTGGGGTGACAGCAGCACCCTGCCACAGAGTCCAGGACACAGGAAGAAAAAAAAAACAGAAACAAAACAGATTTTTTCTTTTTTTTTCTAAAGGAGGGAAGAATAATTCAGCCTGTTGAGTCAGCTGTGACTCAAGGGCCCATTATAACCTCACCGCGTTTAGCAGTCTCTGCCCATGTAGGAGGGTCCATCTTTATTTCTGTTGCTTTCATTGGTTAATAAAGAAGCTGCCTTGGCTTGTAAGATAGGTCAGCCCTTAGGTGGGTGGAGTAGACAGCACGGAAGTCACCACCTCATGGTGACATACAGACTTTTATAATGGGTTAGTTTAGATGTGAGAGCTAGCCAAGAAAAGGCTAGATATAATGGGCAAGGCAGTATTTAAATGAATATTATTGTCATGTGGTTATTTCGGGCATAAGCAAGCAACCAGCAGCTGAGTGGGCCGGCGGCTGGGGGCTGGGAGTTGGGTGCCGAGAATACCACCCACACCTCTCCCCCTCTTTTACAACATGCCCAAGTTTCAGGACATAGGTTGTTATCTCAAAGTGGTGACATGGGCAAATGTAAATATATTCCTCAAAGTTAGCATACAATGATTCCTCTTCCAACAGCTTCTGAAGACGATCCTACTGTCTCTGACCACACTGGATAGAGATTAGAGCTAACTTGACTGTCAAGTCACGCCTTACTGCTCCCTCCTCCCACCCTCACGTAAGGGGCAATGGCAGGCAGAGCTCAAGTCCATTCTAAGGAAGATCAGACACAGCGTGGGAGATGGATTCCACACCCGTGCCTGACCTTCACTGGTATTACTCAAAAGCTGAATGGTAATAGGCTCAGTGAGCCCAAGAAGACCAAAGAATGGTGGGCATGGCTCGTTCCCACCAGGTGAAGAGGTGATGAATGTAGCCACCTCAGTGTGCAGGCAGAGGAGGGAGTAGGTTGGTTCATTAGATTCGGTGTAATGGGGACAATTTACACATTTCCTTAGTATATTTATATTAAAGTTGTTTTCTGTCTTTTTATCCGTCATCATACTGTCTTTGTGTTGACTTCTTGAATCGTTCTGTCAGCTCCAGAACTCTGTTTTCACTGCAACACATGTGAGCAACTTGTAATTTTTATCATGAGCCCTCTTCCCTTACTGCCCATGGAGTTCCAGCTCTGGTCCTGGTTTCCCCTCTAGTTTCATGGGTTTTCCTGACCATTTTTAGTCTCTTTGGAGTTCAACTTTATCACCCCTATCTCTGCCTATCTATTCACAGGGTGTCTTCTCTGAGTATCTGTCTGCTCTGTCATGTTGGATCAGGGACATACCTTATTCTAGCATTACCTAATTTTAAATTAATATCTCCAAAGAACCTATTCACATAGTCTTATTTTAAAGTACAAGGGCATATGACTTCAGCATCTGAATGGTGGGTGTCTTAGGATTGTCTATTGCTGTGAAAAGACGCCATGACCATGAAAACCCTAATAAGGAAAACATTTAATTGACGGAGCTTGCTTACAGTTTCAGAGGTCAGTTCATTATCATCATGGCAGGACCATGTCAGCTTACAGGGAAACATGGTGCTAGAGGAGTAATTGAGAATCCTACATCGTGCAGGCGACAGAAAGCCAACCAAGTCAATAAGAAGTATCCTGAGACTAGGAAACTTCAAAGCCTGCCCTCACAATGGCACTTGTTCCAACAAGGGCATATCTACTCCATCAAAGCCACACCTCTTAATAGTGCCACGCCCTATGAGATTATAGGGGACTATTACATTCAAGCTACCTCATTGCATTCCCTGGCCCCCATAAGCTTGTAACATTATCACACTGCAGACTGTATTTAGTCTAACTTCAAAAGTTCCCATAGTCTATCACAGCCTCAACAATGTTTAAAGGTCCAAAGTTCAAAGTCTCTTCTGAGATTTATGTTGTCTCTTAACTGTAATTCCCTATGAAATCAAAATAAAAACAGATTACAGACCTATAGCATATAATGACACAGAGGATACATCACAATTCCAAAATGCAGGGAAAGGAGCAGAGTGAGGAAATACTGCACCAAAACAATACTGAAAACCAGCTGGGCAAACTCCAAACTCTGCATCTCCATGTCTGCTGTCAAAATGCTCTTCAGATCTCCAACTCCTTTTAGCTTTGTTGACTGCAACACACTTTTTCTCCTGAGGTGGTTCCAGTTCCTGTTAGCAGCTCTCCTCAGAAGAGATCCCCTTACTGTGGCATCTCTGACATCTTGAGTTCTTTAAGGCAATCCAGGCTTCAGGTTTCAACTTCACAGCAATCATGCAGTAACCTCTCCTCTAGGCCTCCAGTCAGGACATGTGCCTGGCCTCAAAGGCTTTCTGGACATGGATGCAAACTCCATAACCTGTTTCTTCTATTCTTAACTCTGAAGACAGAACCAAATGGCCAAAGCTCCCAAGTTCTACTGCTTACTGGGACTGGAACTTGGCCCTCTTGTTCAATTACATCTTTACCAATTTTCTGTCAATCAATGTCTTTAAGCTTGGCTGTCCTGAAACTTTCTCTGTAAAGCAAGCTGACCTTAAACTCTGCCATCCTCTGACCTCCCAGTGCTGGGTATAAAGGTATGCCCTATCACATCCAGACTATAAGCTTTTTTTTTTTTTAGTTCCTTTTCACTTGTTGGAAATTTAGCTGGGTGGAATCTTGTCCTGATGTTACCACTCCCTGTATTCCATTTCTTAATCCATTTATC
The DNA here is from genome assembly GCA_028555095.1 of Dicrostonyx torquatus. Lineage (NCBI taxonomy): Eukaryota > Metazoa > Chordata > Mammalia > Rodentia > Cricetidae > Dicrostonyx > Dicrostonyx torquatus. The sequence continues at coordinate 12,919,552 of JAQHUG010000006.1, forward strand.
TCTTTGTACAAAGAATTTAGGTCTATTCTACTTCCTGATGCTATCTTCTTCTCAAAATTTACATTTTGTAATTTACTCTGCTCAGCTTTCTCCTTTTCATTACAAATCATCATTAGAGTTACCACTAAAACTGAACAACAGAGTCTATACTAGGCTGCTTTGAGATTTCCTCTACCAATGGAATTAATCCAAATTTTCTTCACTTTAGCCTCACTCAGACTCTTCAGACAAGGGCAAAAGACACCCCCTTTCTTCACCACAATATCACAAGGATGATTTCTAGGAAAATTCTTCTTTCCTGAAACCTCTTGAGTGGATAACCCACAACTCATCAAATCAGAGTCAGTGCCACTGTCTTCCATGCTCCTACTAGTATGGCCCGTGAAGAAGCACTTAAAACATTCATCTGATTTTCTAATCCACAGTCCATGATCAGGCCTACCACAGCAATAACCCAGTCCCCAGTACCAACTTCTGTCTTAGTTAAGGGTCTTCTGTTGCTGTGAAAAAGACAGTATGACCATAACATCTCTTATAATGAAAACATTTAGTTGAGAAGGCTTGCTTACAACTTTAGAGTTTCAGTCCATTATCATGGTGGGAAACGTGGTGGCATGCAGGCAGACAGGATGCTGGAGGAGTAGCTGAGCATCTTCTGTCTTATAGGCAACAGGAAGTCATGACATAGTGGGCAGGATCCTGAGTATAGGATCTATTAGCCCACCCCGACAGTGACACACTTCCTCCAACAAGGTCATACCCACCCCAACAAAGCCACACCTCCTAATAGTGCCATACCCTATGAGATTATGGGGGCCAGTTACATTCAAACTACCATAGAGGGATACAGTTCAGTTCATAATAATCTCTCCATCTACAAAAAGTGAAGAACTAACTCAGTGAATAAAATGATACTCTAATCTAAACGACTATCACGTTCTTTATTCTTTACATCTAATTTACTAAACAAAATTTACAGTATTACTATCAGCATTGCAAGGTATGGTGACTAAAGCAAGAGTGTGATAGGTCAAAAGCTAGTAATTAATGACTAGTATTTAATCAAAGAGGCCACGTGGTTTTATCTAAAATACATCCCAGGATGCAGCATGAACAATTGGATAATTTATTTTAGCATAAGGCTTTTATGGCCATAGAGATGGCCTAGCCATCACATTCTAAGTTTCTGTCAGAATGCTTGGCCTCAGACAATCATAATCTAGAGACAATAATCCTATTTGTGCTTGTGCAGTAACAACCAGGATACACCAACTGAAGCAGCTGTTTCATGTTCCTGTGTTGCTTCATGAAAATATTAATATGCAATAGAATAATTTGTTGCTAATCAAAGACATGCAGTTGTCTTCACAGCTATTGCAATATGATAAGTGACCACATAAAACATGTGGCATGATAAATCCACGTGCATTTTTCGCATATACAGTAAGAGCTAATCATTAGTGTAAGCTTTGACAGCTACCCGTTCAACATACACCATAATCAACTTAGGACTACAGATATGAAATCTTGAACAACACTTCTAATTTATTTTATTTTCTTCCTTCTCATGATTGCTTATATTGACGCTTAACATACTAAGATCCATGTATGATTGATCGTCCTCAGAGGTGAACGAATACAACATTGAGGGTATGCGAGTCACACGTAGCCGCTTCCAGATGTATGCCAGCCCAGCAGAGGCAGAACCACTAATTGACAGCACTCATTTCCTCATTTGGTGCATTGTCCTAACTGTGCATAATATGGGAGCGAGAGCCAAGAGTCGTGTTGTCTCCTTTAGTTCTAACATGGGTGATGTTTGTTGATTAGGGAGTGGACGACTCCTATTCAGCATCAGTTTGAGGAAACTGAAATTGAAAGTCACAGTATGAGCGAAAAATAAATGGAGAAATAAGTACAGCAGCTTCGTCGCTGGGCACATTTCTTAACCATCAGACAGTTGCCTAAATGTCGTAGCTTATGTTAGAAAAATGGCCAAGTGGTTCACTTGTACTTTTCTATTCAATGAACATTTAATTCAGAGAAGATGGAGTAAACTAATAAAAGTCATTTATGTGGTCCATTTTGTTGTTTACAATTGGTTTTTATTTGTATACTTATTTATTTTTGAAACAAGGTCTCACTGTGTAGCCCTGGCTGGCCTAGGGTTCACTATGTATTGCAGTCTGGCCTTGCATTCACAGATACATGCCTCATGAGTGCTGGTATTAAAGGTCTGTACCACCATACCATGCCCTTTTTATTTTGTTTTCTTAAGATATATTTTACTTTTAGTTTTGTGCACATGTGTGTGTGCAAATGCATGTGCATACACATGTGTAAGTGCAGGTGCCCACACAGTCCAGGAGAGGGTTTGATATTCTGTGCAGCAATAGTGAGTAGCAGTTATAAGCTATTTAATGGTTGCTAGGAACCAACTTCAATTCTCCGTGAAAGCAGTACACTTTCTTATCCACTAACTGCCTCTCTAGCAATAATATATGTGCATACATACATGCACATATCATATCTGTGTATTATATATTCAATATATGTGCATATATAGGAGAGAGAATGTTATATACCCCACATTAGACTTAAACTCATTATGTAACCACAAATAACCTTGAATTCCCCCTCCTCTTCTCTCTATTCCCTGAATACTGAGATTGCAGGCATGCACCACCATGCTAAGGAAGGCGATCCATTTTAAATTTTAAAGATGAATTGAAGTATACTTATGTAAGTATATCGGGTTTTGAGGCATGCGTGCGTGGTAAAGCAACTTTGTCTATTACTCTTGCAGGGGTGTCAACCCTTCCTTTGAGTCTCTGACTTCTATCTTGAGGCCTAGATGGTGATCTACCTGATGTTGAGTCCAACTGTTAACCAGAGAATTCCAGTGAAAATACGTTTTAGCAAACTCAAGTTGTGCTCTTGTGTGTTACTGGGCTTTGGGCATCTGCCTTAAGCTCTCACCCCAGCACAGCTTCTTACCTGCCTGCCATTCTTGACAACTACCGTGAGTGATTGTGTAAAACCAAGCAGTGTTTTCAAATATGTTCGGCTGTTCTCGTGCACAGTGGAATCCATTTTATAGGCAAAGTGTCTTTTCACAGCTGTAAACACTGGCATTGAGTTGTGTTCTCTGTGTTAAAGAGAGAGCAGTGTGGCAGAAATCTTTTGTCTGCTTTATTCCTCACCTTCAAAACTAGCTTTTTAGTTGACACACATGGTTTTATTTGGATCTAAATGCACTGTGTCATCTCTAGCTGACTATTGGACTTTGAGTTTTCTGCATATATCTGAAAAATGGCATCCTTGATCAACTCTGCTACTGGAGACATTTCTATTTCTACCCACATTAATTAATTAATAGCATCTTCTAAATTTGGAATCCTAACTCCCACCCCCACTGGTTACTCTAATTGTAACTATTAGACTCTTTTATCAAAGATTTTTGTATGTAAATTTACTCTTGCATCAGAGTATTATGTTCCTTTGGGGTTTTTTCTACAATGAATAGAAAAATGTGAAGGGAATTTTCAAAAGTTTATATTCTGTTTTCTTTTCTTTGATTTGGAAATTAATCTTTGAGTTATTTATATTTTAGTCACGGTACTCTATTTTGAGAGACACGAGTTGTTTATGCATAGGATTGAGAACAGCTTTTGTGTTTGATTGTCTCTCTCAGTGTTTCTGAGTCAAAACAATTCTCCATTAGTGTCTCCTGGCAGGTTGGAAACACCACACAGGGCAAATATCCTAGGAACAACATGAAAGATCCAATCGCCTGATTCATTATAACACAAATATTGTAATCAATCATAATCTTAAGTGTTCCATAAATCCACAATTCTGTGAAAGGGATAAGAAGAAGAGAATTAAGCTATCAATGTGTTTGCTACAAAGAGAGAAGATATTTCCTGATTATCATCATTCAGAATTAGTCAGACATATACATGGTAATCATTCATATTTATGCAATAAAATGAAAATCAACATGAAACCCATGAAGAATAGCCTTTTATTTTTCTTTTCTCCAAAAGATGAAACAAAATAGACTTAGGTACTAATTTAATCCGCTCTTCAGCTGATGACATAATGGCTTTGGGAAGCATAAATATAGAAATAAATATAGCCTTGTATTTCTCTGCTTAAGGCTGATATTCTCTCCTCTGTCAGAGGAAGAGCACAGCCATCCCTTGCATGGGGAGGGAACTGTGTCCTAATCCCTTAGCTTCCTGAACACAGTGATGCTTACTGCAGCCTCTCCCTCTGGAGTTGGGTCATGACCATATCTCTGATGACTTCCTCCTGTGTTGTCTTGCATAACACCACCTATCCCTGCACATAGACAGAATTTAGGGCTCTCCGTTGGTTATGATTTCAGAGGATAGCTCAACTTACCTGTTGTAAATAGGAGGTGCGGGTTGTGTTCCCAGCATCTGAGAGGAGTGCGGCCGGTGGTTCCCAGTGCCTGGCTCCCGGCTGCGGCCTCTAGCTTATGCCCAAAATAACCACATGAAAATTGTATTAATTAAATTACTGCCTTGCTCATTATCTCTAACCTTTGCTTGGCTAACTCTTACATCTGATTCAGCCCATTTGTAAAAGTCTGTGTGTCACCACGAGGTGGTGACTTACTGGAAGAGTCTAACCTGCATCCATCTCAGACCGGAGCATCATGGTGTCTGCACACTTCCCTCTCATGGCCTTCCCTTCTGTCTACTCCGCCCACCTAAGGGCTGGGTCCTATTCTATAGGCCAGGCATTCCTTTATTCAACCAATGAGAGTAACCCAAATACAGAAGAACCCTCCTACACCACTTATCTTCCTGCCATAAACAGGCCTTCAGAGTATGTTGGGATTCCCCAATCCCTACATCATGGAATGTACCAGTGAACATGTGATCAGTGAGGTTTAATACATTTAGGAAATTTTATGGTATATTAGACAGAATTTGTTCTTTGGTTGTGATTCTGGTTGAGGTGATTGTGTGATTTCTGTGATATTTTACATGAAAGAAAGTATTCTAGCATGAGAGGTATTTTATAATCTTCAATAAACTTGGGGTTCACCCTTACCCTTACACCACATGCCCCTTCATTGCATTGTTTTAACCTTGCACTCAGCAGAGATCCACACATCAACATTTTAGAAATGAGGATGAAGATATGTGTTTACTGTCAACAATAAATCCTTTTGTTGTAAGAAGGCCGCTTGGTCATTCCGGCCACTTGGCACCCAAAATAACCACACAAACTGTATTAATTAAATCACTGCTTGTCCTATTAGCTCTAGCTTCTTATTGGCTAGCTCCTACATATTAATTTAACCCATCTCCACTAACCTGTGTATTGCCACGTGGCTGTGGCTTACCAGGTAAAGTTCTGGTGTCTGTCTCCAGTGGGGCTACATGGCTTCTCCCAACTCTGCCTTCCTTCTCCCCGCATTCAGCTTAGTTTTCCCCATGTAGCTAAGTTCTGCCCTGCGATAGGTCCAAAGCAGTTTCTTCATTTATTAATGGTAATCACAGCACACAGAGGGGACTCCCAGATCAATATGTGTTTACTATCAGCAATAAATCCTTCTTCCACTGGGAGAGAAAATGTATTAAGTTTCCATCAATCTTTAACTTTGTAATGTGGATTAGCCATTCTACCCTTTCTGATATGCAAATACTTCTGAGTAGGTTTTCATTTTAAAAAAGATAAAAGAGCTGGGCAGTGGTGGCTCATGCCTTTAATCCCAGCACTTAGGAGGCAGAGGCAGGAGGATCTTTGTGAGTTTGAGACCAGCCTGGTCTACAAGAGCTAGTTCCAGGACAGGCCCAAAGCTACAGAGAAACCCTGTCTCAAAAAAAAAAAAAGAGAGAGAGATAAAAGATGGCCCAAGGTGCCATATATGTCTCCATTGGAGGAATTTCCAAGTGGAATAGTGCCACTAGAAGTCTAGGATTAGTTGAGGTTTTGATACTGTGAGGTTTAGCAAAGCCACTGAGAGTTTGTCTACCTCTCTTTCTTCCCCCAACAGAAGAAAAAATTGCTAAATAGTGCCAAATTCTCCTCTTAGCTCTAACCATGCAACCTGTGTGGCTACTTTGATGGCCAAGGATCAGCGTGAGAGGTGCAAGATATTTCTACATGAAGGCCATTGAAGGAAAGATGAGACTCAGAATGAGCTTTGCCTTCGGTGGTTCTCTGCAGGAGCCAAGACCTTGATCTCCTAAAGCAACCCAATTTCACAAAATGCCACAGGCGAGTTATTGGATACTTAGTACTAGAAAGACTACAGATAAGCGTGTGATAGATGCAGAAATATGCTTGACATGTTTATGATCTTCAGAGAGTCTCCAAGGTGAAAATAACAGCAGGATGGATAACTCTAAGCAAGCGAGCTGTCTTAAGAATCGAGGGAGTGGAAAGGAAGGTTTCTTTCTCTTTCTTGAGAAGGGTAGTCTTCCAAGGTCAAGGGGCCCGAAGGACAAGGATTGTGCCTCGACTCTCAAGCTCAGATGAAAGTGACACCAAACAGAAAAGGCCACCTCACACGAAAAGGGCAGGAAGCAGCATTACCAGGGTTATGGGCCGGGGCTGCTGAGCATCTGAATCCACATTCCAAGGCTGACTTCCAGAGACTGAAACCTTTCTCTATCACCTTTCTAGCTCCTTGGTATCTTGTAGCTATCTTGGTGTCACCTTGTGTGACATGAGATGAGAATGGTGACTGCCATGCCTTGCTGATGGAGCTGTAAGGATTGAAGACACAAATAGAGCAAGACCTCCAGAGGGACCTTTGACACCTAGTGACATAGACAACTCATCACTGTCACAAGGGCCTTGGGAAAGAAGGAAAAAATGGATTGTTTACGAGCACAAATGAACTAGGCATCGTACGCTCTGAGAAGGGGCAGTCCTGGAGGAAAGCCACAAGGTGAGAGGTCAAAAGGCACAAGGTGAGAGGTCAAAAGGCAGATCTGGGAAACAGCAAACATCACTTTCTACAAAGCATTGTCGTCTGCTCCTCCCTTCAGCCATTTTTGTGGTAAGATAAAGATGACAATTTGGGAAAGTTTATAACTTGAATGTTTTTGATAGAAGGCATTCCCGTCTAATTTTGTTTCAAACAGGACTTGGACAACATTTGCACTGAAAAGAAATATAAGAAACATTGCACTAAAGGAAGTTCAACGGGTGAACTGCCTGCTGCACAGACATGAGGATAGGTCTGCTACCAAGAACCGAATAAAGAACCAGATATGATGGTGTGTGCGTACAATCCCAGTGCAGGGAGGAAAAAGACAGACAGAGCCGGGTGGTGGTGGTGCACGCCTTTAATCCCAGCACTCAGGAGGCAGAGGCAGGCAGATCTCTGTGAGTTCGAGACCAGCCTGGTCTACAAGAGCTAGTTACAGGACAGGCTCCAAAGCCACAGAAAAACCCTGTCTCGAAAAATTAAAAAAAAAAAAGACAGCTAGATGCCTGAGCCTCACTGGCTAGCCTAGACTATCTGCTAACCTCATGTCCCAGTAGTGGACCCTGTCTGAAAGGTGACTGAAGGAAGACCTATGGATTCCAGGGCCATGTGCGACACATGACCCACTGACACAGAGAAATAGGAAACACCCACCAGTCTTCTGACAGAACCATCTGAAAAAAAATATAATTTTAGAAGCTAAATCTCAAAATGGCACACTGAATTTCAGAAGAACCTAGACTTGCTGGAAGACATGGCTCCGGCCCATCCTTTCTGCCCATTTAGAAGGTAAAGAGCGAATATCTAAATTGTGTGTTTATTTGAAACAATCAATAAGGAAGTTGGGAAGTGAGCTGCACAATACTGAGCATTTATCGATATTCGATTTGTTTTTAACAAGTTAATATTATCTCCCAATACAAGATAAAGATAAAACTAGGAGAATAGCAGTCTGCAGGTCCCTGTCTCCATCTAACAATGTCTGCCTCATTCTTCCCCTGGTAGCCTGCTCATCTACCCTGGTCATTGGGCTCTTCACCTTCTTAGCCCAGCACTACCCTCGTTAGCACCCTGTCATTTCCAGTATCCCCAGGGGGCACCAAGATGATTCCTCCCAAGCTGTGTCTTCTGGGATGACAGCTACAAAATGTTTAAAAATACCCTGGCTTCTGCCTCAGCGAGTTCTTCTTACAGCACACATAGCAGATCTTATTGACAGTTATTTTTCAATCACACTTCTGCCGTACTGGGACCTGCCGTAGCTCCACAGAAATGAAGCAGTCATCACCCTACAAACAGAAGCAAATTTAATAAAAGAATGATGGGTAATAGTTGATTTTTCTAAAAGAGCATTTAATTTAAATTCTTTCATGCTCACTCTTTATTACAGGTAGATGGGCTCACCAGCTCCTTTTTTTTAAAAAAAAAAAAAACTCCTCTTTCTTTAGGAGTGTGATGCAGTACATCACATGAGTAGCCTTCCAGGATCATATTTGATAAGCAGCGAACAGCACAGATGGATATTAGCAAGGCCTCTGTACACGTGCCAGCCATGGAGGTAGCCACACTGTCCTGAGAGCTTTCTCAGGAAACAAATCAAATAAAGAGGAGGGAAGAAAATGCCAGCCTGGCGACGGCTAATGAATGGGATCCAATAATAGACATCTCTGTGGACTCGTGGATGGGATTCAGCCCTGCGTGACCTTCCCTATCACACTCCTTCAAGACTGTATCCAAAATGAGAGCTAGGACCACTTTCTAATCCAGCTCCACTCCCCTTAAAGGAAGCATGTTCTGTGTTTCAGAAGCCGATCCGTGTTACAATAAGAGCACCTGGGTCGAAGGGCCATGAAAAATGGCAAAAGCACAGTCAAGTGTCACCTTGCTTCTGGCCCCAACCAGTTGCAAAAATATGTGTCATGGTTTCTGTACGAATTATTAGCATGATGCTGTGACCGCCATTGCTTCTCAGAGAGTTCATACTAACAGTTGGACTGTTAGGGTACTTAAACATTTGAAATACTTAGTACATGCACACGTGTGTATGTATGTGTATATGTGTGCATGTTTTATGTGCATTCACGTGCATGCAAATGTGTGTGCCCATATAGACAGAGGAGGTCTTTCAGTGCCCTGCTCTACCGCTCTCGAACTATTCCCTTGAGACAGGATTGTCACCTTTTACTGAGACTAGATCTAAGCCATCAGCCATCAAACTGAGCTGTCTGTTCTTGCCACCTCCACCCCTCAACACTGGGGTCATCCGGCATGCACACAGCTTTTTAAACTTGGTGCTAGGAATCTAAGTTCAGGTCATGCATGCACAGCAAATATTCTTACCCATGGAGACCTCTCTCCAGGCCCTTGAAGTATTTCTTAAATGGCCATGCAAAGACCAGGGTTAAGTCTGAAAATGTGCTTTTGTCTCTCTGCCATCTCATTTGTAAACAGACATGGGAAAAGCCATGCACTCCCCCGGAATCATCTTTATCATCGCATCATCATGAATCATATTTCCTAAAGTGTCATTGGAATATTGGTGTAGGAGGGTCCTTCTGTATTTGAGTTGTTTTCATTAGTTAATGAAGAAACTGCCTTGGCCTTTTGATAGGGCAAAATCTTAGATAGGCAGAGAGGATAGATCGAATTCTGGAATAGGGAAGGCTCAGAGAGAGCCCATCATGAAGCCACCAGAGTCAGACATGCTGAATCTTTCCTGGTAAGACCACTACCTTGTGGTGACACACAGACTATTAGAAATGGGTTGAAGATGTAAGAGTTAGCCAACAAGAGGCTAAAACTAATGGGCCAGGCAGAGTTTAAATGAATACAGTTTCTGTGTAATTATTTTGGGTATAAGTTAGCCAGGACCAAAAGCAGGCCCACGGCCGAGAGCTGGGAGCCAGGAGCTGGGGAACGCAGCCCCCACAGCCTGCTCCTCCTCTTGCAACAGAATATTGTAATAAAAGCTGCAGTTCCATGACTAATAACTCTCCCACACATTGCACTGATAGAAAAATGCCCATGGCAAAGGCTTCACTTAAAAGGAAAATTGTTTAATGAAACTGATCAAGGTAATCATGAATTAAATTCATTATAAATATTACATTGTGACCATGATGTCTTCAGAAGTAGAAAACTCTGTTTTGTAAGATTGTTAAAAATAATAACTGTGCCTCATTTGGATATACTGCCTCATGGCCTCAGTTCCTTTCATAGAATATGGAGCTAATGTGGAGATCACAGATATTATTGATTGAATATATGTTCTTGGAAGAATATGTGAAAAAACAAGATTCAGCAGTTAAGAACAGAGGAAAGAATTAGTCTCCTAATCTCGGTGGGTCTCACAAAGGGAACTTTCTAAAACTTAGCTATTTTTCATGTTTTATATGAGAGTACCGTGTGTGTGTGTGTTTGTGTGTGTGTGTATATGTGTGTGTGTATGTATACATGCATGTGGAAGGGTGCTGGAAGTCCACCTTGCATTTTATTCTTCAGGAACCTTGGTTTTGAGACAGAATCTTTCACTAGTTTGAAACTGACCAATAAACCTTCGCGATGGCCAGGGACCACCAAGGGATATGCCATTTCTGGCTCCCTGGCCCTGGAGTTACAAGGAAACTCATGTTCTCATGCTCGCAAAGTCCACACCCTGACTGTCATCTCCCCAGCCTCGTTTTCAGTCATTAGACTGTTCCTGCTCCAGGTAGGAGAAAAAGCATCGATCGATTTCTTTTTTTGAAATGCAGGTTTCTCAGTGTACAAAATTTATCTCCCATATTGAGCTCTCTGAGTGAGTGACGTTGGCAGTTATCCTTAGTGCTGGCAAGCCTAGACCACTCTTAGATAATGCTCACAGAATGCCAGGCAACTAGATGAATAAGACCTCTTTGAAGAGACCTGTCTCCTCTCGGTCCTCATCCGAGGAAATGCAACACAATGCATTTCTAGGGACTCCTGTAAGTCAACAGCAGAGTGTGTCTCCAACGTCAGGTCTGCCCCATCTCCCCACACACCACATACCTTTCTTCGTCTTGGAACTTGATTTCCTAGGACTGTCATTTAAGTAAATCTAATAGAATGAAGTCGGCCCCTAGAGGTTACTCTCCCTGCAGTTCAAACAACTTGGAATATGGAAATAGATGGTACGAAAAGAACCACAAAATCAGCTAGTGGGTAAGTCAAGTCTGTCCCACTGAAAGGCACCCCTAGTCAGGAGCACCAAAGGGGAACAAGATATGGAGTGAAACAAAGGACGGGTTCTCTAGGGAGTTAGGAGCAGACAGGAACCCATGAGACTTACGTTCAATCACCTTCTTCGCTGACAAAAACCAGGGAATGTTTTTATGTATTTGTTTGAATGGATAGTGAGTCAGGGGTACCGAAGAAAAGGAGAGAAGCCTTGGAAAACACTGCGATGTGTATTCTTATGTTTCTTCAGCCATTTCCAAACTGTACCAGAAGAGCCCCTGGGGAATCCCATTCCCTTTGGAGATGGCGGCCATGACAGGGGCTATGGTAAAGTGGGATAGTCAGAGAACTCAGCACTTACCCGAAATGCGCAAGACCTCGGGTCAGTCCCTGTACTCCAAAAAGGAAGGAATTTCTTAAATAAAGTAATTTAAAATGTGTGAGTTATACGTGAGTTGATTGAGTCACAGAAAAGCTTGAGGGATCTCCATGCTACTCCAAGCAACAAGGAATAGACAGCATGCTTAATAAGATACTATTGTGAATATTAAAACTTGTATTGGTTTTGTTGTGTGTGCCTAAGCTTCCTATTAGGCTGACATCTGAACAGTTGCAGATGAAGGAGACTTTTCCTTCGACCTCACAGTCCACACAGAACCCTCCCTGCACAGCCACCCTTAATTACACCCCGTTTTGGTGTGTCCCTGCAGGAGAAGGTCATGGCAGCCACCATAATTAGGAAAATGGCACCGGGGAGATGCACTGCGCTCTCTAACAATCGCACCGCCGCCTCTGAACCCTTAGCATTTGGCAGATTTGTTGCTGATTCGGTGTTTCTGACTTAAAACTTGATGTAACACTGGATCCTCTCTTACCTGCATCTAATATTTCTACCATGACTTGCAGGGTTTGGGGGTTGAGTGGCCCAGTGGGGTTTCTGTTGCTGGGCTTTGGTGGTGCCTTGTATTTCTCTCTGGAGGTATTTCTCCCCCTCCTTTCTTCTCTGTGATATTTCTGCTTTGACCTATTGTATTTCTCTAGCCCATTCATTAGTTTCATTTCCTTTTTAAAAATTTATTCTTCTATTCCATGTATGCAGTGTCCAATCAATGCCCCGCCTCGAGCTTGCTGTAGATCTCTGTTTATGCTTTCTGCCAGTTGCCTTTCTTTTTTAAAAAAATATTTATTTATTTATTATGTATACAATATTCTGTCTGTGTGTTTGTCTGCAGGCCAGAAGAGGGCACCAGACCTCATTACAGATGGTTGTAAGCCACCATGTGGTTGCCGGGAATTGAACTCAGGACCTTTGGAAGAGCAGGCAGTGCTCTTAACCACTGAGCCATCTCTCCAGCCCCATATTAGATGTTTTGTTTTGTTTGTTTTTCGAGACAGGGTTTCTCTGTAGCTTTGGAGCCTGTCCTGGAACTAGCTCTTGTAGACAAGGCTGGTCTTGAACTCACAAAGATCCACCTGCCTCTGCCTCCTGGGTGCTGGGATTAAAGGCATGCGCCACCACCGCCCAGCTCCGTTGCCTTTCTATAGTCTAAGTGCTGCCTCTGCACCTGGACTCTCTTGTTGTCTCCTTTTGCAGCATTTTGGCTCATCATTCGGACTTTCGTTTTGATGCATTTATGTTTTATTTGTCTCAAATCATGTATCTCTTCTCTATCGGTTTAATTACTCTCTGCCCAGGCAATATTGTGCTTATACGATTACTGCTAAAGCAATAGAACTGGCTTCTGTTTAATTCCTAGCCAGACCACCAGCAAATTAGCCGAAAGCCTCTCGGAATCCTTCTGATGGGCAAGGTGTGTGTGAGGAAATCCAGTGTTCAGCAATCTTTCTTGAGAGAATCTAGTCAAGTTCTGTGGAGAGCTGTGGTGCCATTAAAAGCAGTGGCGACCCTGGCATCTAGAAGGCTTCTCTATAAGAAAAAGTGCCCAACTTTGGTCTGCACTGACCATACCCTTACAACAAGAGGGAAATCAGCTTTCTTGGATGTTTAACTTATATTCAGCCTGACTCCTTGTATTGGGTACTCTGCTATTGCTGTAACAAAGCGCCATGGCCAGGGCTCAGGAGATGGCTCAGTGGCCAAGAGAAGATACTACTATTCCAGAGGACCTGAGTTCAATTCCCAGCACTAACATCAGGGGATTCAATATTTCCCCCATCGTCTCTGGCATTTGAATGTTTGGTCTCCAGTTGGTGGTATTTGAGGGAACGGTTTAGGTGATTGGAAGAAGTGTGGCACTCACTGTAAATAGGTTTGGGGGAGTTAAAAGATTCAAGCCTTTTCTAATCTGTCTCTGCTCCATCCCTCCTACAGCGCTGGAACTACAGTCTGTCTCTGCTCCATCCCTCCTACAGCGCTGGAGTTACAGTCTGTCTCTGCTCCATCCCTACAGCGCTGGAGTTACAATCTGTCTCTGCTCCATCCCTCCTACAGCGCTGGAGTTACAGATAGTTGTGAGATGCCTGACATAGGTGCTGGGAACCAAACCCAAGTCCTCTGAAAGAGTGTTTTGTTAGTTAGGGTTCTCTAAAGAAACGGACCTGATAGAATGGATGTCTGTGGGGCTGGCTTTAGAGTGGCCTGGGGGCTGCTGTCTGTTCCAGCATTGGCTGCCTCCAGTGGAAAGTTCAGAAATACAGTTCTTGTTCCAGCCAAAAGGCTGCATGCCTCAGCTGGTCTCCAGTATATGTCAGAGTCCTGAAGAAGCAGGCTCTAATATCAGTGACGGGATGAAATTGTCAGCCAGAGTGAGGGCAAGAAGGCGGAAAGGAAAAGCTTCCTTCCTTCTTCCATGTCCTTTATTTATAGATACTGCCAGCAGATGTGGCCCAGATTTAGGGTGGGTCTTGAGACCCAGAATGATCTGGATTTAAGGTGGGCCTTTCCATTTGAATCTCCCAGTGTGACATGGCACTTTGGCTTTAATTCCAGATATAGTCAAATCGATGGCCAAAAGTAGCCATCCCAAGCATTAAGTGCTCTTAACCGCTGAGCCTTTCTCTCTGACCTGTCACCCTTGGGCTCTTGAGGTTGAATGCAGACATATTTCAGCTCTACACAAGTCACGCTCACCTCTGTAGCCTGTTGTGACACTTGTCTCTGAGTGCAGATCTCTGTGATCCAGCACTGCTCCTCTTCTCACGGTCTTTCGGCAGCACCCATCTGCTGTGTCCTTGCTGCACTTTAAGCACAGGTCCGTTGTTGTGCCTTGTCAATATGATTAAGGATGATGCTCTCCCTGAGCCTGTGGCTGGGAGATCAAGCCACCTACCTGCCCTAAAAAGCCCTAGGTCCATTTCACCTCCTGTCCCAGCTCTGTTCTGCTATTCAGGACAAGTTTACTCTGCGGTCCAAATGCAGACTTCACAGAGGCCAGCAGAGCATCCTGGCTTTGTTCTTATGAAAACCCTGGTCTTTTGGTGTGATAGTTGTACTTGAGGTCTTTTCCCGACAACTTCCTTGAGGTGGGAATTCCTTCACACGAATCTCACTGGTGACTTCAGAATCTGTGGAATGGATTCGGCACAAACTTATCATATTCAAAACGGGCTTTATGTCGAACGTCATTGTCACCGATATTGAGGACAGGCAACGCATACATGCAAAATTCTTATGAAAGACAAAACAGCACCGACGGCAGAAACAAAGCTCTTATATGGAACTGTGTAGCTGGATAGCTTCAGATTTCCCCCACGGTCTAATTGATTGTTCACTGGGCTCACTCAGCCAAAAGTAGAGAGAAACTTTGTATAGACATCATTAGTTTTTCTCCATTTAGAGATTAATCATGAAGAGCTCTGGCTCTTTAATTCTGTAATTTGTATATTTAATGGGCTGCTGCAGAATCTATGACAGTAATTAGCATAGCCTGAAAACTCATTAATACGCAACAACATGATTAATGCAACATTAATGCAAACATGACTGAAGTTATTTGGGTTATGTAGTAAGAAGATTAGAGCTAAAATGTCCTGTTTGTTTTACCAGTGGTGAGTATTACGTGGAGAAAAAAAAGAAAATAAAAACAGGTATCAAATTAGAAAGGGAGGAAAATGAGTGAAAATAAGGCCCAAGTTGAGTTTCTTTTTCATTTCGTTGTAAAGGTAAGAACACGACTATCACTTGTTACTCATGTGGTTATTCACCTGTTAAAGGTGAGTTTGTACTCAACCTTTTAGCTAAATCTCGTTAACCTTTTAGCAACTTTAAAGGTATTTTTCTAACACTGAAAACATCTTTTAATTATAGTAATCTTTGACTAGTCCATAACACAAGTCTATTTTGAAAATAACGCATATTATTGGCTGTGTGTGTGAAGAATTTGTTCCTAATTATATAAAAGTTATGTATTACATTCATCTCTCACTATATTCACCTTTGAAGTTAATGTTTATATGTTTTATATAACATTACTATCAGATTCACACATACTAATAAAATTATCCAATATTCATTGAAAATGTAATATTCAGTCGTGCTTTCAAAGGTTGAACACAAAAGATGGTCCGGTTTGATCTCCTTCTGCATAGTAAGGTATGCTGAAGTCCTTTCCCCTTTATTTAATATAATATGCTTTATATTAAAACTATCCTTAGAGTCAGACATCAAATCCTTTCTAATCTCTGAATCTAAGGGCATTTTAAGACCTAACATCCATGAAAGAGTGAGGCATTGTTTAACTGTGCTTTTATCTTTTGTTTTTTAATTCTAAATCTTCATTGGGAGAATATTCATAATTCTTTTCTTCTTTTAATTTTTAAAAAAGTGAACCAATACTAGGTACTAGTTTCTAGAAGAAATTAAACCTGACCTGGTGTTCACATTTGGTAATAACCTTTCTCCTGTAGGGGAAAACAAAGCTCTTTCCAAACTAAGGATCTCAGTAGACAGACACAGAGCTGAGCACCATGGGACATAGTGTATAGGCACCTTCTGCTACCCCGACACAGGGAGCTGTCAGTGGCTTGGGGCAGGATGGTAGGGCAGTGGCTCCATTAAGGTCCTATTTTTAAGAGCCTCAGTTAACGAATTGAAATGACTTAAGAAGGTGTCAGAGCGCATGTAAGATCATTCAAAATTCTGTACATAGACGATTTCACCTCAACCAAGCACTCCTTTCTTCATATGTGGGATTAAACTGTAGTAGAAATTTAAAGCCCCATATTAAGAATCTACATGGCTTTGGAAAACTGTTCTTTGTATGCAGTCTGCAGAATCATGTATGTGACTAGCCAACTGAGACTTTCAAAGGTAAACAACTATATTCTTCATAAATGTACCGGCTTTTAAATTATTTTATAAAGGGAATCTATAGAAACACAGACTAAACTGTGCCATTGAGTGAAGCCTTTTGCTACTGATGTTGTAGCCACCACTGTGGTTTTAGTGCACTGGAGGTCTATTTAAAGAGACCATCACCAACTCGCATAAATAGCTGTATAGCAATTCCTGGATTATTTAGTGGTGGAAATTTTAGAGCTCTTCCAACAAATAGGCTTACTTCAGATACTTCATGTAAGAGCATCCTAGCTAGTGGAACAGAACGACCTATTTGTCACACAGTATCCCACACTGCCCTTCATTTCTGTGAACAGATGAAGAGAGACTCCTTTCTGAATACGGTAAGATTGCCTACAGTTGAAAGGGTCATGCATAAGTAATGGGTTGAATTATAGCAAGAGGGTTTTCCCAGGACTGAGGACATAGGTCAAATGGTGAGAACATTTTCCTCAGCCAAGAGTTCAAATCCTCAGCACCCAACTAAAAAGCTGGATGTGTCTGAGTATGTTCCTTCAGCTTAGTGCTGAGGGAAGGAAGTAGACTGATTGGTGAGCTTGCTGGCTGCCAGCCTAACTCTGAGTCAGTGAGAGACCCTGTGTCAGGCCAATAAGGTAGAACAGGTTACCGGATGTCCTCATTGACCTCTGCAGCATGCACAGACACAGGTACCTTCACACACACACACACACACACACACACACCACCACCACCACCACCACCACCACCACCACCACCACCACCACCACCACCACCACCACACACATATACACACACCCATCCACCCACCACCACCACTACTATCACCGAAAAACAAAATAAAGCTAGTAAGGTGGGTTTCCTAGTAGAGTTTGGAGATTATAACTTTGTTTTGGTCTGGGTCAGAGAAAAATGAGAAGAAAGATGATAATTAAAATTTATCCTCCAAACAATAAAAACAGATATCAACTCTAAATTCTAAGCTTTTGGAGGGTCTGGGAGTACCTGCCCCTCTGCCATCATAGTAGCATCAATTATGATAAGAGCTGTCTAGACACCCTCTGGGGATTTCTTGAATAAAATAAAGTTTTATTGCAGTTTCATATGGAGCTGCAGGTTCTTGTAAGAAACGACCCTATGCTGGTGAGGACTGACTGGCAAGGCTGCAGGGGCCATTGCTTGGTGTAAGAGGGTCCTTCTTTATTTCTGTTGCTTTCATTGGTTAATAAAGAAACTTCCTGGCCTATGAGATAGGTCAGCCCTTAGGTGAGCGGAGTAGACAGAACGGAAGTTCTGAGAAGAAAGGAAGTGTGCCAGACGCCATGATCCTCCGGCCCATGATGGACACAGGTTAGAATCTTCTGATAAGTCACCACCTCGTGGTGACATACAGACTTTTATAATGGGTTAGTTTAAAATCTAAGAGTTAGCCAAGAAGAGGCTAATGATAATGGGCCAGGCAGAGTTTAAATGAATCCAGTTTGTGCGTGATTATTCCAGGTATAAGCCAGGGCCAAAAGCAGGCCTGCGGCTGGGAGCTAGCCATGGCGAGACACAGCCCTCTCTTCCTTTTACAACAATTGCTCGTCCTCCAACATCCCAGGGAGCACTGGGAGGAGGCCCCTCTTCATTTTTGGAGTTGGGCAGGATTTCAAGGATGACCTGTTTAAAGCCTGTGCATTTTGTACAGTGCGGATATAGAGTTACGATACAGACTTCTGAGAGACAGAGAACATATATGCAGCACTTACAGCAACCACAAAGCTGTGGTTTCACCTCACATGTGAATTCCCGTGACCCACTCAGTTTGAGAAGATTTCTTCCTCGTACCATTCGAGGGAACTGGTATTGCACTGCCAGAGGAGGTGATGGCAGGGGCAGAAAAGTCAATGCTTTGCTCCAAATCACATGCAAATTCAATGCAGGGATCAGTGTTTGAGTATTGGAACTAAGAAAGTTACATGTGTGTATAATGTTCGTGGGGGTTCATACGCCTGTGCCTGTGTGTGTGGATGTCTCCTCATCCCCCGTTTTTCTCCAGAGTCTCTCCGTGAACCTGGATCTTCTTGTTCTGACTAGGACGACTAGCCAGCAAGCCGCTATGATGAATCACTCTCAGGCCACTCTCCCCAGCTTGGAGCTACAGCCATACCCCACCATACCTGGCTCTTACATGGGTGCTAGGGATCCAACTCAAGACCCCACTGATGGGCAACAAGCACTTGACTGGTTAAGTCATCCATCTCTCTCAGCACCCCCTAGCACTGGGAGATCAATCCATTTTTCTGAAATACTCCTTCTCCCTGGAGGGGACACTTGTAACAGCACACTCAGGCTTTGCTAATTCCTGGCTGCTCACTCTGCAGAGAATAGCAATGACAAGCGTGGACTCTAAGCTGCAAGTAAACAACTTCCTGAAGTCTTACCACTGACAAACATGGTCCAGTGGACTGGATGGGAGGGTCATGGTCCTAGTTATTTCATGGGTAGTAGCCAGATTCTATGTACTAGCAGAGGTGGCTCCCCATTCTCTAGTTAGACGGAGGATGCATGATAAATGATTTCAGCGCATGTGAAGTCAGTTACGTGGCCATATTGAACTGTGGGAAACCCTTACTACAGTCATATTTCCTTTCTTCACTTTGCGTTCATCTGCACTGAAAGTCTGGATTCTCCCACATTCCATTATCACTAATGTGCCAATCACCTTACCTTCAACGTTGTGTTCCAGTCTGGGGAAGCTCTGGGTTCAGCATGAGCTAACAGTACATTGGAGAGAGAATGACTGTGTGTCTTAACTCCCTTTCTGGGATCTTAGCTGCAAGGGAGTCTAGAGTGGTTTCACATTGGTTCAAATGCTTGAAGTCTAATCATATGGCTGCAGATGGGGCTTTGATGAAAGTTTCTAAGGGTGATGATATCTTCTTGCTGTTTGGTGTCAACATGTGTTTTTTTTTCTTTGTGTTTGGATTGCCATAGAAGCTACTGAAATTATTCTGCAGACAAACTCCCTCAGCAATTATTCTGAAGATGCAAGTCAGTGGAATTTGATTAATTTTTGACAATGCTTGTTTTATAAGATGAAATACATGAAATTTCTCTTTTTAATGTGTTTAGTATGTTGGCAAATAATTCTTGAACTCTTGCTTATTTGGTATGAATCTATATAAATTTAACTCTCTGAAATATGTATGCTTATTTCTGCATAAATTGGGTACATATATGCACATGGACTTTAACTGAGCTAGAAAACAATAATAGATCTTATAAGCTTTATCTATGTGTATCAGAAAGTTTTCAGTTTCTTTTAACTTTTTTTTTCATTTATTTTACATATGGACCACAGTTTCCCCTCCCTCCTCTCCTCCTGTTTCCTCTCCCTGATTCCTACCTACCCCCTTCCCCATCCACTCCTCTTCCAAAGGGGCAGGCATCCTGTGGGCTTGAACACAGCATTGTACATCAAGTTGAGATAGGACTGAGCTCCTCCTCCTGCATAAAGGCTGGACACAGTAACCCAACATGGGAAAGAAAGTTTTCAACTTTTTACAAACAGGATAAAAAAAAAATCCCATCTTAGTTAAAGATGTTTTGTAGCTAAAATTTTTCTAAGTTTAAATGCTTCTTTTGCTAGAGCTACTTGTTGAAATATTACTAATAAATGATGTAAGGCAGATACTTCAAGGAACCAAATGTATGCTGGATATTCTGTTACTCACCCAGAAAACCAACAGGTATATTGGATAGATTATAATTCACTGTTCAGTTAAATTGTGTCAAAATTAGGTAGCATTGTGATTTGAATGTTTAGCAACCCCCACAGACTCATGTTTTTGAACACTTGGTCCTCAGCTGGTGCTGTTGTTTTGGAAGGTTGTAGAATCTTTACTAAGTGAAACAGCAGGGAAAGAAGTGTGTCACTGGGGTGGGTCTTAATATCCCATCACACTTTAGTCCACACTCTACTTTCTAGTTTAGATGTGCAGCAGGATATTAAGACCTACCCCAGTGACACACTTCTAGTCCACTTTCTCCTCTCTGACTGGGGATGCACTGTGCACAACCACCTCTCCTTCCTGCCATCACGCCTACCCCACCGTGAAGGGTGCTATGACTTCAAACTGTAAATGAACCATCCTTGCTTAAGTGGTGTCTTGTCAGACACTTAATCACAACAGTGAGAAAAATACAAATCCATCATTCGTCTCATTTTTAAATGCTCACGACTGCAATCTGAGACACAATAGTTTTCCAAGGTAATTTAAAAGTGGAGTATATTGTATAACAGATGAAGTATGTGTGCCCGTCAAGATGATTAAAATTGGGTATGTGTCATCTATTCAAGGTTGATTGTAAGTCTATAACTATAAGATATTGGCAAAAGCTGTTGTAAAGAGGGAGCGGCTGTGTCCCGCTGCCAAGAAGTGGGGCCATTTTCCCAGCACCTGGCTCCCAGCTGCCAGCTAGCTTATGCCCGAAATAACCACAAGAAAACTGTATTCATTTAAACTCTGCCTGGCCCATTATCATTAGCCTCTTCTTGGCTAACTCTTAGATTTTAAACTAACCCATTATAAAAGTCTGTATGTCACCACGAGGTGGTGACTTATTGGAAGATTCTAACCTGCATCCATCATGGACTGGAGGATCATGGCGTCTTGCCACTTCCTTCTCTCTCACCACCTTCCGTTCTGTCTACTCCGCCCACCTAAGGGCTGTGTCCTATTCTACAGGCCTAGGCAGCTTCTTTATTAACCAATGAAAGCAAAGAAACACAGAAGAACCATCCTATACTAAAAAACATTCTGATTACATATGTAATCCTTTAAAATAATATAATCAAGTCTTGTGAAATCTTGATTTTTTTATATAGCAACTACATAGAAATCTTGAAGT
Source organism: Dicrostonyx torquatus (assembly GCA_028555095.1). NCBI lineage: Eukaryota > Metazoa > Chordata > Mammalia > Rodentia > Cricetidae > Dicrostonyx > Dicrostonyx torquatus. Next base: position 12,940,896 of record JAQHUG010000006.1, read on the forward strand.
AAACAGGAAAGGAAGAGATTGATAAATATCTATATTTACATAGTAGACATTTCTCAGTTGGTATATAATCCAAACATAGATAAATAACTACATATTAGAATATATATGCCTATATGTCATTGTGTAAATAAATATATAAGCATATGCAGAGATTAATCTCTCTATCTTTCCCTGTATACCTTTCCATCTATAATACAGCTTTGCCTAATATTCTATATATATTATTACTTATAGTTTTACAGATATAATTAAGGCAAAGTTGTTGTTAGCCATCTGAACTATTTTTCATGGTTCTTGGTAGTATTTTAGAGCTCCCGAGTTCTTGGTCACTCTTCATGATCATGTTTGCATGGATGGCTGTCTACCGATAATCCCATTATTTCCTTGTTTATCCTTTACCTAAAGGGTTTCCTGACTTTCAAACATGCCTTGGTGATCCTCCTCTCTTTAATTTAATTTAATTTTTTAAAATATTTTGCAGCTCATTGTAGTCACGTGTGTGTTCTGCCTCAGTTAGCTACAACAGCAATTCGAGAAACAGACATTGAGAGGAGGATAGAAGGGAGAGAAAATAGACCAGAAACATAGTTATCTAAGTTGAAAATAGTAATTGGCAAAGTCAGCCATCAACACTCCACTAACTAGTTAAGAAATTATGTTGGACTTTTCCCAAGTTGTCAATAATAATCATTTTCACTGTTGGTGCTCTCCTGGAAAAGACAGAAGTGAGAGAGAGGTGCCGTGACTGAAAAGGAGGAGACAAATGTACCAGACTCTCCCAGGAAGTGTGCACGTGTCCCAAAGGGAGAATCATGAAAAGTTAGTCTACATAACATGTCTACAGTAAAATAGTTTCAAATATATTTACAAAATAAAACTTTTCATTTGATTCAGCAGTAACACACATAGAAAGAGCTGATCTTTAGTATAATATAATATATAATATCTGTTGTGATTTAATATGCAGGCTTTTGTTTATGAAAAGAAAAACAGTAATTATTTTAATGTCAATACAAAAAATGAATGTTTGGATAAAATGATGAGTCAGCCTTGATCTTCCAGTTTGAGACAGCCTATTGCAAAGCTTAGTTCCAGTCCATTCAGGAATCGAGCAGAAGAACCAGTTGTCTATATATAAGAAATATTTTGAGATAGGAAAGTTTTACTGCTGCAAAACTTTCTCTGTGGAACAAAATACCAGAGACTGACTCAGGACAGAGTGTTCACTTGCTAAAAATAGCATTCCCAAGATTAAACATTTATTTAGCAAATATTTTGAGGACTCTGTTTTGTGCCAGCCACTGCTCAAGGTGTTAAAGATGAAGAAGTAAATAAAATAAAGATCCCTCAGCATCTGATGAATTCTGAGGACATTTTAAAATAGTCATAGGGGAACAAGCCATAGATGAATCTCACACTGCCTGACTAAATAATAGATAGAGCATGGTGCTTATTGTCTATAGTCTGTAACAAGCAAAATCAAATCCTTTACAGACAAAGAGTACTTTTTAAAGAACAAAAATGAAAACCCCATTGTGCTGGTTTGAATGGGAATGACCCCCACAGGTTCTCCTATTTGAATGCTTAGTCATCAGGGGTGGGGCTACTTAGAAGGAGTCGGAGGGGTGGCCTTGTTGGTGGAAGTATGTCACTGGTGGTGGGCTTTGAGGTTTCAGTCACCCAAGATAGGCCAGTAGCTCTTTCTCTTTCTGCTCAGGCTTTTGATACAGATGTACAGCCAGACCCCATCCTGCATGCTGCCATACTCCCAGCCATGGTGACAATGAACTGAACCTCTCTAACTGTAAGCCAGCCCCAATTAAATGCTTTCCTTTATAAGAGTCGCCTTGGTCATAGTGTCTCTTCAACATAATAAAACATTGACTCAAACACGCATATATGTCAAAATATGGTGAAGCTTTATCCCAGTGGGGAGCCATGCTGTGAGAGAAGCACACATTCAGTGTCCGTTCCAGGAATTCAAATTAAAAGACAGAACAAGATACTATTAGCTAATCCATCTGAGCTTTGTTGGGCTCTCCTGGAAATGCAAACCCCAGATTTCTACCAGTGTTCAAATGCTGGGCCTGACAATGGATGTCAAACTATGAAATATGAGGAAGAAGCTAAGCAGTTTGAGAAGTCTCTTGTCGAGGACCAGGAAAGAAAATGGCAGAGAGTGGGGGCTGCGAGGAAATGAGAGAGAGAGCAGAACTAATGCTCGAGAGACGGGAGCGATGGAGAAGGCAAAAGCGAAGGGCCGGCTTCACTGTTAATAGAGCAGGCAAAGGGGAGAAGCATCTCAGAAAACACAGAGAAGGCGAGACGTCCAACTGTGCGTGTCTTTGAGAAAGAACAGTTATGAAGTCCATGAGCCAGACAGAATGGAAAAAGAAATGAGAGACACAACAGAGCCTGAAGAGCAGGACTCAACCTTGGGCCAGCGCTAGGAAGAGGCCGGGATGGGCCTGGGAGTATCTTCTGCTGGGTCACTCTGACGGTTATTTTATAAAAATATATAGCAGCTGTGTCTTGTGTATATGGGAGCGTGTGTGAGGATGAATGTGTATGGGTGTGGATGTGTGCAAGGGTGATTGTGTTTGTGAGTACCAGTTGTGTGTGACTGTGTATGTAGGTGTGAGTGTGTCTGTGCCATATGTAAGTAAGTTTAAACGTGTGTGAAGGTGTGAAGGTGTGTTTGTGTCATGTGTAAGTGTCAATGTGTGCGTGAGTAAGAATGTGAACTTGTACTGTGTGTATAACTGTGAATGTATACATGAGTGCAGATGTGTGTGCTGTGTACGTGTGTGTGAATGTGTGTGAGTGTGAATGTGTGCATGGACTGTGTGAATGTGTGTGAGTGTGAATGTGTGCATGGACTGTGTGAATGTGTGTGAGGGTGGAAGTGTACGTGTTTGTGTGTGTGTGTGTGTAAATGATGGGGATATATAAAAAATGAGACTAGCTGTGAGAGATTTCCACACTCTGGGACCAAGAGGATAGAACTTTGCCGTCCTTGAGAGCACATGCTGTGTAGCAGGCTCCACACGTTATACAGACATGGCCACAGAGTTTGTAAAACTGGGCAAAGAAATACATGTACTTAAAACAAATGAGTACCAATGGCTAATATGGTTGAATGTTTTGCTATCAGCAATGATAAAACTAGACAAAAACAACATTTAGTTTTTGTATTTGGAAATATCCATTTTCAATCAGAATGTGAGGGGAAACAGTCACCAGGAAAAGCATGTGAATGCATAGCTCCAGGAAATGCATGTGAATGCATAGCTCCAGGATATGCATAGCTCCAGGAAATGCATGTGAATGCATAGCTCCAGGATATGCGTGTGAATGCATAGCTCCAGGAAAAGCATGTGAATGCATAGCTTCCAATTCCTGCAATCTCTAAAGGGCTTAAACTTTGCAAAACTATTCAGCGTTTATTTGTGATTAAAATTTCTATCATAAGATAGCATATAAAAGTGAAGAAATGAGCATTTCGTCAGGGCTTCAAGTGCTGTTATATACATATAAGTACGTCCTGCTGAGTGCACTGAGTTTTATATGTATTTAAAGCTGACGACTGGGATTAAACACTATCAGGAGGCTCATGAAGGAGACTGAGTCTCCGTCTCTTAGCACCCATTAATTGCGTGTGACCCATCATCCGGGGTGCAGCATTGTGAGAGTTTAATGTACACTAGGATCTCAGCTGGTACTGACACTGTGCAGCTCTGTTAAGATTTCATGAGTGCAGCTCCCTGACATGCTTAAAGACATGATCTCATCCAGCCATTCTGGTCCTCTAGCCCTTTACAGTCTTTCTGCCTCTTCTTCTGTGTTGTTTCCTTAGGTGCAGGGTTGTGTTGTAGGTGATTAACTGGGGTAGACGCCCCACAGGGGTAACCCACAGCCTTCTAATTGAACTCAAGCCCCCCTTAGTAAGAGGGAATGCATGTTTGGCATTGCAAACCTAGTCAACACTTGTGACTGCTGAGGTCCTGGACCCTTGATGATAACCTGCTGCCGCCACATTCCTTAAGTGTATAATTTCCAACTGCATTCTCAATATGTGCTCTTGTATCCACAGATAAGTATACTGTCAGCCCTCATCAGAGCGGGAATTTACACTCCATCTACTTGTTTATGAATTTGTCATTTGTCTAGTATTAGACAGATTGTGTTTTATTTCATATATTTTTGTCTTGTTATAGTATATATATATATGTATATGTATATATACATATACATATATATATACGCAATTATATCTGTGTCTAGATAATCACTGAACATATTTGCTGACACTTGTCCCCCTAGCCTAGAGCAAAGGCCACTGAATTTTGGTTCCTTAAATATTTCCCAAATGGATGTGTAAATTTTGAGACAATATAAAAACCATTACATCTCTTGTCTTAAGCTATATAGTAAAATTTCGCTCATTTTTTTCTTTGTCTTGCCTTAAAAACATGCAGCTCTCCATGTTCTGAAGCTGGAAGCTGCTGGTCCTGCTGCTGCCGCTTTGAGTCAGTCCCACAGCTTCACACAATTGTCTAAAGAAAAGCTCTCAGGACAATTGTTTGGCTGTGGTCCACAAGTTTTCTTCCTCTTGTCCCAAGATGGAAACGTGTTTGTGAGGCAGAAGGGAGTGAGGGGAGGGGAGGCTCTGCCCCCACAAGGGGTCTCACATCTTCTTTCATTCCTTTGGCCAATGAAAGTCACGTGACTGAGCCTAAGTCAGCACTTGGGAATCTGAAAATATGTAGCTTTCTTTGGGGAAAGAGGGTGTTAATTATTTTGAATAATTATGCATTTAACCATTCTATCTCATTGTAAATTCAATAACATTTTCTTTATTTCATACATCCATCAAACTATTATTATCCTTATATTTACATATATTTATTTGTGAGTTTCGTTCATTTAAATAATTGATTATGCGAGGTAAGCCTTTGACTCAAAAGCTGGGATTTGTCTATATGGCCAGTTGTACTAATCTAATTATTAAGGACTTGCTTCAATAAAATTGTAAGTTCTCATTTTCCTCCTAAAGTCTAGGAGAAAGAAAATCATTATTTATTTTGGTAACACGGAGAAAACCGATGTCAAGATTGAGGGAGAGTAGCCGACACCATCCAGTCAGGGTGCCTATTCTTTTACTACCTTTTCCCTTTGTGTACAGTTTCACATACTTGTTGGTCAAAACCACTTCTTTGTTCTAGGAGGCTTGTAAATTATTGTGCTTCAAGAAACACATGCATCTGTTCGCTTTTTGAATGCTATGTAAAAAATTAAAATATTCCCAAATGCATCTTAAATAATCAAATATTCCCCCATAATCCTTGGCTGTTTGTCACTCCCCAGATTTCTCAAATACAGGCAGTGATAACGTACTCTGGTTGGATAACCACTCCCCTCTTCTCTCACTCAAACTCTGACTTGTCTCCTCTGCAGCAACTCTGGAGGTGCCATCCTGCCCATCAGTAGGAGCAGTGCACCCTTTATGTCCTAAATGACGGCTATTTTTACTCAACGCCCTTGAACTATTTAGCTTGAAGACCATAATTTTAGTCCTAGTGTTGAGAGCAATGAGAAGATCCAAACATAATGGTCATTCTGAACTTCCCATCTCCCTCCTCTTCACCTAAACTCCCAACGGATTTGTGAATGCACCATGCGAGAGAATGGAGTGGGAAGATGAGCCAGCCTTGGCTCCTGAGAGAGTTACACTGAACCAAAGCCCAGCCGTCTTCACACAGCCTAGAGTGTAGAGTCTTCTGAGAAGAGGGAATCAACAGAGAGACTTGCCAGATCAGATTGTCTGGGGCACATATCTGGAGGTGGCAGACAAGATGGCCTTGATTGTCAATTGATGTCAGAGGACCCAGCTCGCTGTGGGTGGCACCAATCCCTGGGCAGGTGGTGGTCCTGGACTGTTTAAGAAAGAGCCTTGCGATGAGCCAGCCAGCCGCTCCTCCATTGTTTCTGCTCTCAGTCCCTGCTATTGCTTGAGTTCCTACCCTGAATTTTTTCAACAATGGATTAAAACCTATACATTGGAACAAATGCCCCCTCCCCCGTCCCACACACATTTAAGTCGCTTTTGACCATGGTCTTTAGTGTTCGTCACAGCAACAAAGTGAAATGTACCCACCCCTGTAGGTCCTTCAGTTATTAGCCCAGCCTAAAGGGAGATCTTTCAAGTGTTTATAATCCTGGCCTATTGTGTATCACTGCTCAAATCAGAATTCATTCATTATTTATTGTTGTGTTTTAGCTTTTGTTTGATTTTCAGGTGTGTTGCTGATCTCTTTATTCTCACAGTCTGCTCTGTTAATTTCATATTTCCCACGAGACTGGGAAGCCTCAGACCAGAGATGGTGGTAATTAGCTTTGACTGCCGCTTTCAGCACCTTAAGCTAAACACCCTCTGCGGGAAAGTCTCCACCATAGGTGCTCTGTAGGTGGGATCCGGACACTGGAGGTGGGGCCAATGAGTCCTAGCAATGTCTGTGAGAGGAACTTTGTAAACTGTCCCCATCTCCTGAGCTGGAAATTCCTGTGACAAAAGTATGGACCGGTGTTTGTGTGGTCGAAGGGTCAGGGAAGACTGCAATCCTGAAGGCTCTCAGCATTTGCGGTCTCAATCAGTTAGCACCAAGAGGCCAGTTCATCCAGGTCCTTTTGTTTTAGTATCTTTTGCTGAACCGATTCTTTCATTTTCATAGGTATTTAAAGAAGGCACTGTGAGTTTTTCATTTATGTCAAAAACTCATTTACTTTTAGGACCCTTGGATAATATTTTCAAACTGATACTGTTGAGTATCCACTTCGGGGTTGACATCAAGTCTTTTCAGGTGGATGATTTTTTTTTGTACCTATTTAAACTTCATTGTATATTGATTAACATGAGTGTGCCATAGTTTCCAAGTGCTACTTAGCCTTTAACACAGGCTATATTTAAACCCATCGACTTGGGGCATCCCAGAACATTGCTGTGTATAATTTCCTGACTGTATTCACCGCATCATAAATAATAATGGAAGTAAATGCGCATTTATCAGAAAGAATCAACAAAGGTACAGCCCGACTAACCAAAGCCACTTGCCTCTCCAGGCATCAAGGCCAGCTTCCGGACAAGGATGTCCCCTGACAACCAGGAAGAGTAGTTTGCCCTTCAGCTGAAGAATGGCCGTCCATATTTTCTTTCCAATCCCCAGGTAAATTACTAGCCCTGACAGTTCACATTTCTGAGAATGCCAGCTACTGAGGTGAGTGCACAGGTGTTCATGGTGACTCCTCGTCTGAAACTCAGAAGGTGTTCAACAGAGGTTTCTTTTTCTACACCCGTGTTCTCAACCTTCCTCATGGTGCAACCCTTTAGGACAGCTCCTCATGTTGTGGTAGCCCCCAACTATAAAATTATTCCGTTGCTACTTCATAACTGTAATTTTGATGTGGGAGTCCCCTCTGTGTGCTGTGATTACCATTAATGAATAAAGAAACTGCTTTGGACCTATAGCAGAGCAGCAGTTAGGTAGGCAGGGAAAACTAAGCTGAATGCTGGGAGAAAGAAGGGTGGAGTCAGAGAGAAGTCATGGAGTGAGACAGAGGCTGGAAATTTTACCCAGTAAGCCAAAGCCACGTGGAGATACACAGATTAATAGAAATGGGTAGAATTAATATGTAAGATTTAGCCAATAAGAACTTAGAGCTAATGGGTCAAGCAGTGATATAATTAATACAGTTTCTGTGTGATATTTTGGGTCTAAGCTAGCCAGGTGGCCGGGAACCAACAAGGTGCCTCCCCCAACATAATTTTGCTACTGATCACAATGTATACAGATGCCGTAGATGGATCACGATACACAAGCCGAAAACCACTGATCCTCCTACCAGTGAGGAAAATGAAAAATTACAAAAGGAAGTGACTCACCACAGTCAAAAAAAAAAGAAAAAATGAGTTCTCTTCCAATCCTGTCTGTTCTGCGAAGTTATGTGCCAAAGATTAGTAAACTAGCCTACGATGATGGGAAGTGGATGGTGGATGTGGGGCTGTAGGCCTGGAATCCTGCACTTGAGAGGCTGGGGCTGGAGAAAGGCCGTGGCTGGGAGGCTAGCCTTGGTACGTGCTGAATTCTGGGTCAACCTGGGGTACAGGTGGGATCTTGCCACGAAATCACGGTCAATGGATCGTGCAAGCGAATCTGAGCAGATTTAGTTTTTATTCGAGACTAGATTGGGATTTTGTTTTCTCTCATTCCTGTCTGCCTTCCTCCTCCTTTTCTCTCATGGTTAACTCTCTCAGCAGCAAATGGTGAACTGTTTTTAAGTGCTGCTTGACCTCCTGTTTCAGGCACCAATCATTTTAAAGTTAAATATAGTTGCAGCCCTCGGAAGCAACCTAGGAAGTATGTACTAGAATAATTTGTTTAAATTATTGGTTGAGTATTTAGAAAGAGATGTTTGAGACCACTTGAGCATAAAGGGGAAGCTTTTATGGCCTGAGTTGTCAGTCTTTGCAAACATATTGAATTGTCGTGTGTGTGTGTGTGTGTGTGTGTGTGTGTGTGAGTGAGTGACTTTTCCTTGGAACACGTGAGCTAATGTCTGTTGGCCCCAGATAGGACACCAATGGTAGACTCAAGAAATGATTCTGCAGGTTTGGTTGGGTGGAGGGAGTTTCTTGGAGCTCCTCAAAGGAACATGGTCGACTTTCCGTCAGCCCCATCACCTCCCTGAGCTTGGGACAGGATTTACACACACCCTTGTTTGGGGAAGGTCTCTGCCCGTGTTCCAGGCAGCTCCGTGGAAGAGTCCTCTCCCTCAGGTGTTGTCTGCTCACACAACCTGGAGGGAAACCACCGGAAAGATGTCTTCTCATCGGTTAGAAAGTCCTAGCAAGCGTTTGATGTATCTGGCCTGTGAGCGATAGAGATCATTTGCTTCCCATCTTTTCAGGTCTTCCCTCTAACCTGTGATGAAGGTCGTACACAGTATTCCTGCATGAACTCTTTGTGTGATGTTATCACAACGGGTGTGGCTTTCCCCTCTCTGTGTCCAAGCTGAGTTTAGGATCCTGGACTAAGAGCTCTGGGTGATGGTTTCAAACTCTTCCAACCTGGACACCCAGTGAGCTGGCAGGGAGAATTGTGGTTTGGACACCCGGTCTCCTGTGGCTTGGCTCCCAGGTGACTTTGTGGGGAGAATTGAAGCTTAGACACCTGGTGACCTTAGGGGAGGGGCTGAGGACAGAACAGGGAATGGGTCTTGGACGCCTGTGACCTTTGTGGGAGGTGGAGAATCAGGGCCCTTTGGGTTGAGTGTGTCTATGGATCCTGCCAGGCTCCCAAACAGGCAGGTGGAGAGTTTCCTGCTTTGCAAAGCTGGACCTGAGGATGCAGCAGAAAAATTCTCTTCCTGGTGTCTTCTAAGTGGCCTGAGAGATGACCTTTCTGACAAGGAGCGCTGGATGCCCCTCCCCTACTGTGACTGCAGCTTCTTATTGGATGCTGAAAGATAGAAACTAAGTGGATAGTGTCACCATCACCAGCAACCCCAATACCAGAGAGAAAGCAAGAGGCTGCAGCTGCCATAGGAAGCAGGGCAGATGGTAGTTGGAGACAGAGTCGGCATGCTAACGCTGATTCAATTACAGAACTGAAAACATTGGGTTTTTCCCCCTGAAAACATTAAGGAATTAATTAAAGAAGAGGTATTTTGAGGTTCAGATTAGTAGAACATAATGTTAGAGAAAGTTCCAGAACAACAGGAAAAGGAGGAACAAGATAAAAATAACACTTAAAAATGTCTGTATTGATAGAAAACATATTAAAAGTTTATTGAAAAACCCCAGTAAATCCCAGTCAAGGTTCAGCAGACAAGCCCTGTGCCAGGCACGGTGATGCACATTCTCTCTGCCTAGACTTCTGCACGTCCAAACCTATTAACCACCGACACATCGATAAGGTGGGTACCCTGATGTCCCCTTTCCCAGGTGATCAGTCTGAGTCACAAGCGCTAAGTGGCAGATTTGAAAACCATGCACTTTAGTCCAGGTCTAAAGTCAGGGATGCACTCCTGTAACTTGGGAAGAGACTGAGGCAGGAGGCTGGCCAAGGAGAGTTCAAAGTCAACCCAGGCTACAAGAGGCCCTGCCTCTCAAGAGACAACCTGTGGAGTGAAGCCACTCCAGGATGATTGCATTCCTTCTTCTCATCAGCCAGCAAGGGTGCTGATAAAATATTCAGAAACTTCGGATAAAATACCGCCTGGAAGCCGTATGAAGACTGTATCAGTAAGGCATCTGGACGGTTAAGAGAAGAGTGTCTAAAAAGTCCCACAGAGAACCCGGATAAGGGATACACTTCACCTTGCTAACTTAACCCTGAGTGTCCCCTGAGTCCCTGACTGGTCATGAGTTTTACAAGCACAGAGAGTCTTTGAAGTGGAAGTGTATCAAAGCAAGGGCAGGGTGAACACAACAGCAAAGCAAAGAAAACAGACAAGCAAACAAACAAACAAAAAACATGGGAAACAGTGAAAGTGAGCAGCAGAAGTAGAAAGAAGAGAAACAATGAACAGGGAAAGCCTGCCTCTTCCCCCACCAACCCCTCTCTCTTCCCCCACCCCCTATCCCCCCGCCTCTTCCCCCACCCCCTATCCCCTGCCTCTTCCTTCACCCCCTATCCCCTGCCTCTTCCCCCACCAACCCCT
>JAQHUG010000006.1:12952176-13017036 GCA_028555095.1 Dicrostonyx torquatus
CCCCTGCCTCTTCCCCCACCCCCCATCCCCTGCCTCTTCCCCCACCTCCTATCTTGCACCTCCTCTCCCACCCCTATTCTGTTTCTATCTGGGGGTGTTGGAGAAGTCATTTCAGCACTTGCCTACAGAGCTCTCATATGGACAGAGGGGCTCTCTTTAGGGAGTGCAGCTCATTCTTGAAGCCAACAAGGTCTTCATCCTGAGTTAGACCAGCTGTTTCAGACCAACTGAGAGAAGTGGTGTTGAGTGTAGTTCATCATTTTTTTCTGCACAGCTTGGTTAAGAACTTGCAGCACTAAGAAGAAGGCTCAAGGAGTGAAGTGGTTGCTATGCGAATTAAAGACCTGAGTTTGGACCACCACCACATACATAAAAGCTCAGGTGACAGGGGCCACAGCGGAGACAGAGACAAGGGGATCTGTGAAGCTCCTTGGCTAGCCAGCCTAGCAAAGCCTGTGCACTGCAGGTTCAAGGAGAGATTCTGTCTCAAAACCCAAGATGGAGTGTAATAGAGGGAGGTGATACTGACCTTTGACCTACAGCCTTCAAACATGCACCTGCATGCATGTGCCCAAGCTCATACACACACACACACACACAATGCATGCACGCATGCACCGAAAAGTTAGAAAAAAGAGAATGCAAAGCTAGAACTTGAGGCTCTGGGGACACAAACATGAGAAAGTGACAGCATGCCACTCCCAGGAACTACAGATGTCCCTCCCAGATTGAGAGTCTTCAACAGATGTTGGAGAGAGAGGCGAAGCATTCGGGGAAGGAAGGCCTGCTGTGTCTAGATCTCCTGAAGACTGCCCTATCGGGGATAAAGGGGTCAAACAGCGCCTCTCCCAACTCAGCCACAGGAAGGTCATGATCCTGAGCATGCTGCCAGGAAGCTCTCTGGAGTCTCATCAGCTAGACAGACTGGAACAAGTCACAGTGGCAGAGAACACTACCCATCACTTCTGCCCCTCCTCTCTCTTGCCAGAGCTCCCCCTACCAGCCGCTCTCCCAGCTGCTCCACCCCTGGTCCCTACAGCCAGAACCTAAGTGTACACTGAGTTGGTAGATACCGGCCAAACACTAAGAAAACTGGGCTAGCCAAAGTGGGAAGCTGCGGGGAGATAGGAGGACTCTGTGGTGCTGGATAAGCACATTTCTGCCTAAAATAATAATCACTCTGTGTGAGGCAAAAGCTGCCTGTTTGCAGCCCTCTGACAAGTCATTTACTTTAGAAAACGCCAGGTGATTGGTGCAGCAGGCTTGCCTCGGGTGTATTTGAGAAGATGTAATCAGATATATTATAGTAAGCGGTCCTGGGCCAGGAGGCAATCCATGAAGCAGTGAGCACCAGCTAGCATGGGCGGTGCCCTCACCTACCGCCAAGTTCATATCTAATGCAGGTTACATGGACAGATCTGCTCACTGCATAATGAAGGCCCTGCTTATTTTTAGATTTATTGAAACTGCCAAACAGAGAGAAATTTGAACAGTCTCCTCTTATTTGTTCTTATTTGGGGATAGAAAACTGAATATAGAATTGTATGCCACGTCAGAGATACCCACATTTAAAGACGCAGATCCACCATTTCGGGCACCTGACAGCGACATTCTAATTATGTGTATTTTAAGTACTTTAAGCATCACTTTAAGTCATTTTTTTTCCTTTTCTCTGTAAACTAAGCCAAGGTTACCCAGTATTGTTCCTACCACACTGGTGATGATATGTTTAATGTGTTTTCTTTATCGAATGTCACCCAGGGAGGGGTGCTTTATTCCCAACCCGATCCTTAGGAAAATACAGATGCATGATAAACACTTTGGACAGATTATCTGGTTAAGTGTTCGATAACTGTAAAACTCTACCATAGTTAAACTGGACCATCCATTTTCTGAGATAGAATGTCTGACTTTTAATGGCTCTGTGGCATGCTGGCCTTCATTGGCTTTATTTGCCGAGCACTTTGACTTTTCCTGGAATATGCTGAGGTGGCAATTTTTAAATGACTGTCCCTCAATCCATTCTCAGGAATTTAATTTTGAATCCTGAAAGGGACATTTTCCAGGAATTTTTTTGTTGAATTTGTTTCTTTTTGGTTTTGTTTTTCAAGTTTCTCTGGGTAACAAATATAGCTGTCCTAGAACTCACTTTGTAGACCAGGCTGGCCTCGAACTCACAGAGATCCGCCTGCCTCTGCCACCCAAGTGCTGGGATTAAAGGCGTGCGCCACCATGCCCAGCCGTTTTCCAGGAATTTTGGAGTCACTGCAACACAATTTCAAAATAACTTCATATTCTCTTGTTTCAAGTTTGCAAAAGTCTGAATAAACCTGATATCTGTAAATCCTACATTGAGAAAAGCCATCCCTCTAAAACTCAGTTTCTCTCCTATGTATCCAGTACGTTCTGTCGAATAAGTATTTAGGGAGAAGAAATAAAAGATTCTTACTGATAGTTAAAATTGAAAATGTGTGCTGGGGTTGTTAGGAGATCAAAACGAGCAATGGAGAGAAGGTTCCTCAGCCACGAGCACACACGAGTCTTACAGGAGACCTGAGTTCAGTCCCTATCAGAGGCATTGGGTGACTCACGACAGCTGTAACTCCAGCCCTGGGGATCTGATGCCTCTGCAGGCAGCTGCAATCACACACACACACACACACACACACACACACACTTTAAAATAATAAAAATCAAGCTTTAAAAGGCTCAAAGTTGACTTTGAAATTGACTGTGGCTTTAATTTCTATAGTTTCATTGAGTCTCTAAAGTAGATATACCATTCCATTCCTTTATTTGGCTACTCCGATTTTGTATAGGTTTGATGAGTGGATATTTTATTGCCCAGTTTGACCCAGTTGGTCCCTTCAGTATTCCATACACAGTGACATTCACAGGAAGGACACAGAACCTTCTGTCTTCACAGACAAGGAGCCTTTGAAAACAAAACTCACAAATAACGGTGAACAGAGTCTAACTGCCACACCTGATGTTTCCCATGTGCAACACTGGTCCTGACTGCAGAATTATTATTATGCGGATATGGGCATCCTCATCAGAGTAGGCCTTGTGAAGTCCCTCTAAGACAGAGAGCAAGTGCGGCATGCTCTGCTGCAGGATACCTCAGCGGATCTGCGTCCAGTCGGTGTGCACGGGATCCCATGACAACAACTATCCCTGCTGGAGACTTTTGCCAAACAAAATGTGTGGCGCCTCGCCTCAGACACCTGATCTTTAAAATGCAGAACCGTTTGTAACAATTTTAACGCTAACTAAGTACACTTTGATGAGACAGCGTTTAATAAAATGCTCATTAATTTCATCATTAGCAAGGGTATGCTCAGAAGTAAGCCAGTTTCTTATGTCACACCCAATTAGCATCCCATGCTAGTAATCCCATTAGTATTGTTGAATTCACTAATGGAAAAACTAATGGGCATGCTACCAGGGCACATTAATTGGGCACGACACCAGTTCTGGTTTTAATTATTAAACTACGATAATGAAATGTGTGTTTGTAAAATATTAAAATGTTGAAATAGAGTTGGGGAAAAAATAAAGGAATATGTAGGGGGAAAAAAGAGAAAGTAAGAATGAAGATCTAGGACTAGAGATAACTTTGGAAGTGGTCATGTGCCTCACTGACCAGATTGTCAACATAAGCTGGGGTTCTGTCTGTGTGAGAAGCAACTGTGTGCTGGGGGGACATGAAAAGCTCTTTTTGGTTGCTGTAGTTGCTGCTGTTTTGGTAACGCTGGTAGCCTGAGAGTCTATACATCATGTGTGTGGCCAAGTATATTGTGAGGTCTGACAAGAGCCAATTAGATGCATGAAATGGACATGTTTTATTCTTGGGGAAACATAAACAGAAAATACTTCATATAAGAAGCTAAAATTAATGCCTTGTGCTGTGCCATCTAAATCTATTGTATTAGAGAATTACCAGGATTTTCCCCTTACGAAAGCAGTAGAACAAAATTGTCAGAGTGTGATAAAACATTCTTTTGAATGCAATCTTTAGAAAAAAATATGTATTTGCATTTTATGTGTATGGGTTCCTGCCTGCATGCATCTGTGTGTCATGTGTGCAGTACAGAAGAAAGCCAGAGGAGGGGAATGGATTCCCTGCAAACTGGACTATCTATGGTTATGAATTGCCACGTGGGTGCCGAGAATCAAACCCAGGTCTTCTGCAAAAGCAGCCAGTGCTCTTAACTACTGAGTTGTCCCTTCAGTCCTGATTTCAGATTCTTTTTTAAAATCTGGACTCTTTAAACGAACCTTGCTTATAGAGTCTAAGAATTTTCATCAGCTTCATATTTGATTCTTTCTCTGGTAAATCAACTTTGATACTAAATTTATCTTCCTTAGGTTTAGAAGGATCTGCTACTAAATGTTGGTTAGTGGGGATGGAGTTTCTTCTCTTTATTCTGACTTGTATAATGAAACTGTGTTCACATGACTCTACTGTGCTAGGTGGGATGTTCACTCTAATGTGCTAGGCAGAACTGTCCTTCCTCTCTCTCCCTCTCCCTCTCTCTCTCTCTCTCTCTCTCTCTCTCTCTCTCTCTCTCTCTTCATTGCTTCTTCCTCCTTGCCTGTTTCTGGTGGGGGAAAATTCTGTATTCTGTCCATCATGTTTTAAATAAACACTGATTGGCCAGGCAGGAAGTATAGGCGGGAAAACGAGACAGGAAGTAGAGGTGAGAGCAGGAGAATTCTGGGAAGCAGGAAGCTTCCTTGCCATTCCTACCCAGTCCACCGAAGAAGCAACATGTGACCTGTCCTGCTGAGAAAAGGTACCTAGCCATGTGGCTAACATAGATAAGAACAATGGGTTAATATAAGTTATAAGAGCTAGTAAGAAGACTGAGCTAATGGGCCAACCAGTTTATAATCTTATGGAGACCTCTGTGTGATTTTCTTTGGGGCTTGCTGGCTGTGGGGTACCGGGCAGGACAGAAACCCCAACAAGCAGGCCCTCATGTTACAGTTTTGTTACTCTTTCCTCTTGCTATCTGCCATTCACTAGGTCTTATCTACTCAAGAACCTCTTTTTCACTGTGCTATTATTATTCTACCAGAGCTATATATGCTAGACTTTAGAATACAAAGCACTGAAAACCAAATTTAACTACACACATGTGTTCAATAAATACTCCATTTTAGCCCAACTCATTTCTTATCCCCTCTTACAGTGCATATTATGAAATTATTAGTGACAAGAAGCTAATTTTCCTGATGTTTGTTTATCTTTGGGGTATATATTCACAACTATTCTCAGTTTAAAATTTTTCTCTTCTTTACAAGTACTCTATGAATGTTAAAATATGAATATAGATATCCAAAACGCAAGCGCCTTAGAGAGTCCCTGTCAAGAGGGATCCTTATATTTGGGGGCCGTGGTGGTGTGATCACACAGGGTGATCACAGCTATGGCTAGATGCAGCTTGTGCGTCAAGTTCCTTCTGAAAGAGCGGCTGCTTTGTGCTGGGATCACAATGTTGAAAACTGTGGACAGGTTTAAAAAATAGACAATGTCACTGCATCTCGATGTGAGCATTCATTAATTCATTTGCTCACTCATTCTCTTAAGGGGTCCTTAATGGGAGTCACCACAGCCGATGACCGTGGTAAACAACACAGTGATGGCCAGTGGCACGAAATCATCATGTCAGGCTTTTGGTCAAATCGTTCTTGATGGACAGCACAAAGGTAAGAACTCGTGTCTCACTCTCTCTCTCTCTCTCTCTGTGTGTGTGTGTGTGTGTGTGTGTGTGTGTGTGTGTGAGTGTGTTGTGTGCCTGCTCACATACACATCAGCACATGGGAATTTCAAATTGGTTTCTTCATTCAGTTTCACATTAGTCCCCGTGGAATTTGTCTCTTAGCTGCTCTTCACTCTTCTGCTAGTAAACGCAGGCCACAAGCTTCTCATCCAGGTAGGACTCCAGGAAAGCAGAGATGGGAACAGTCATCAGTGTTCATTCTGCATCTCCTACATTCCCCACACCTCACAAGGGCCTTTAATTACCTACGGGTGTTCCCCTTTGTCTCCAAAAGGCAAGGAGGAAAGCAGGTATCCACACACAGAGATGAGAAAAACAAAGACTCAGAGATGTAATTAAACACTCTCATTTCTGCAGTGGGTAGGCACATACCCAGTATTTGCATTTGAGTGTGGTTCTCTTTCCAACTGACTCTGTCATCTATTTTCACCCACTGATGTAGGCTTTCATTCATTCATGTAGGGTAAAGGTGATGTTAGTGAGCTCCTACTGTGTTCTACTAGTGTTCTAGGTGCTTAGATAACAAAGAGAACACAGAGATTTGTAGAGGATATGATTTAGATGGAGGTAGGGACAGAAGTTAATAAAGTATAAAGTAGTAGAGGGTTAAGAGAACGTAAACACAGGTTAGATGACTGTTATCTGTGTTGATAAGACATTAACCTCAGTGGAAAACTGAGAGAAATGGGAAACCCAGCCTAATTTACCCTGTAAGAATGCTGAGGATCATTATGGGTGTCCCCTATGGCACTCACTAGCCGGGTTGGTAGAACCTCACAGTTAATGACATTAGGCATTTGTCAAAAAGAGTTTGTGCACTGTGAGGTGTGTTAGATTTGACCCAGGATTACTGGGGAAGGACATTTTAATAACATTTGAGTAGAGAAATGTGGGGTCAGTGGTGTAGGAGGGTCCTTCTGTATTTGGGTTGCTTTCATTGGTTGAATAAAGAAACTGCCTTGGCCTTTTGATAGGGAAGCCCTTATGTGAGCAGAGTAGACAGAACAGAAGGCTGGGGAGAAGGGAATTGTGGCAGACGCCATGCTTCTCTGGTCCGAGATGGACATAGGTTAGAATCTATTAGAAATGGGTTAAAATAATATGTAAGAGTTAGCCAATAAGAGGCTACAAATAATGGGCCAGGCAGAGTTTAAATGAATACAGTTTGTGTGTAATTATTTTGGGTATAAGTTAGCCGGGACCAAAAGCAGGCCCGCAGCTGGGAGCTGGGAGCCAGGAACCGGGGAACGCAGCACCCGCAGCCTCTCATGCTACAGGCCAGGAAAAGAACCATGAAAATATCTAAAAGGAAATAAGTTCCAGGTCAAGAAGCATTGGATATGAAGCCTGGATCAAGGGATCAGTGGGCAGTAGGCCCTGGGAATATGAAAATACTATATATTACATGTTAAGGACTAACAAGGAGGTCAGGGTGGTAGAGGAAGGTGTTGTCTGAGGTTTCTCTCCTGTCTGGTTCCCACAGTCATTAAGTCCCAAAGAAATCACACAGAGGTCTACATTAGTTATAAACTGATTAGCCCATTAGCTCAGGCTTCTTATTAACTCTTATAACTTATATTAGCGCATTACTATTGTGTATGGTAGCCACGTGGCTCGGTACCTTATTTGGCGAGGCAGATCACATCTTACTTCTTCTGTGGCTGGGTCAGGACAGCAGACTAGGACTTCCTTCTTCCTGTTCTCATTGACCCACCTCTACTTCCTGTCTGGTTGGTTGTCCTGCCTATACTTCCTGCCTAGCTCCTGACCAATCAGCGTTTATTTAAAATATAATTGACAGAATACAGACCATTGTCCCATACCAGGAAGGGGCGGGGCTGCTGGGACTGTGGGCTTACAGAAGCAGGTTAATCAGGGACCTGATAAAAAAGGAGATTAAAGCAGAAGCAAGAGAGCTGGGTACAAAAGATCTGTGATATGTTTCCCTCTGTAGGCCCCTGAGAAAGCTGTAAGTCTCTTCTGTCCTACAGACTCCTTGGCTTCTCTGGAAGGCAGCACCATGATGGGTGGTTACGCCAGACTCTCGGTAGGTAGTCTGCTAGGAGATCACATCATCCTCTGAAAGAGGCTTGTTGAGTTTCACAGGACACGGAAGTAGATATTTCAGCTTTATTTCTGTGGCTGTGAAAAGTACCCCAGCAACACAACTTTAAGGAAGAAAGGGTTTGTTCAGCTTGCAGTTCAATTCCATCGCCGCAGGGAAGTTATGGTAGGAACACGAAGCAGTTGGTCACATTTACAGTCAATAGCGGAGCATGAGTTGATGCCTGCTCACTACTCAGCTCACCTCCTCCACTCTTACGCAGTGACAACAGAAACCCAGGGAACGGCAGTGCCCACAGTGGCCTTGGTCTTCCCACATCAAGCATCAATAATCCCTCAAACAAGACTGTCCCATTACAGCTGAGCCCAAAACCCAGGCTGCTCTAGATATTCACTCATTGAGACTTTTACCGGGAGATTCTAGGTTGAATCAAGTTGACAATTAAAACCATCTGCCATAATGTTGTACTCAAAACTAATCTATTTGCAGAACTTGAAAGTATGAATGGGTATTATTTACATTTTCTATACACGCATGTTAATTTTTAGGCCCCTCCCTTTTCAGAACACCTTCAGTGGTTCTACTTACTTTGTCAATACCCAGTTCTTGCTATTCCAAAGATGCATTAGGCTCTTACCAAACTGACATATACTAATTAAGAGAGGTTTCTATAATTGCAGGATGTGTGTAAATATTTTCCTAAGACTTTTAATTCATTGGAAATGATACATGAATGGAAAATTTGACTCTCAGAAGTCTGAGGGACATTCCAAGCATATTGTGTAAGAGTCAATACACCACATATTGGGGGGAGTCACAAAAAAAGTTACAGACATGGTCCCAACCCAATCCAAAAAGTTCCATGATTAAGATGCTGGAGCCGGAGAGATACTCAGTGAATAAGAGTGTTGGCTGCTCTTTCAGAGGACCTGGATTCTATTCTTAGCACCCGTATGGTGGCTCACCAACTGACACCTTCTTCTATCCAAAATGTGCTGGGCCCTTCCACATCAAGCGTCTCTCAAGAGAAGAGGCTTGTCTATGAGCCAATGTTATGAAGGCATTTTCTCAAATGAGATTCCTCCTCTTAGGTTCCTCTAGCCTTTGTCAAATTTACACACACACACACACACTCCCCACTTTTAGTACACAATAACAAAAACATACTCTAAAGTGAAACTAATAAAAGTTACCACAAGGCAGAGAGAAAGGTTGGCAAGATGGCTCAGTGGGTAAAGACACTTTTTGTCTAACCAGGCAACCTGAGTTCAATCCCTGGGATACACATGATAGAAGGAGTGAACTAATTCTGACATTAGCTAATTCTAAATAATTGTTCTCTGACTGCCATATGCTCGCCATCACACAGATATACATTTCCAAATGAATAAATAGAATAAAAATTTGCATGACCCTAAAAATGATCACATTTCAAAGGCTTACTAAGGATCTTAGGTTTTTTGGTTTTGTTCTTTTTCCATATGTTACTCTAGGGGCTCAGGGGTTTCTCTCAAAAAGCTTCAGTGTAGCATGTCAGGTGTCATGGAAAGGCTGGGACCCTGGGATAAATGGGTCATTCATGTGTGTGGGTGTGTGTTCATGTGTGTTCATGTGTGTGTGTGTGTGTGTGTATGTATTTGTGTGTCTGTGGGGGAAGCATTCATGTGTGTGTTCATATATATGTTTGTGAGGGGACATATTCATGTGTGTGTGTGTATATATGTGTTTGTGGGGGAAGCATTCATGTGGGGGGGGGGCTCGTGCACCTAGGAGTATGTGCACGTACTTGAGGATATCACCCATCTACATCTGACGTCTTTCTTCAGTCACTCTCTGCCCTTTTCTTTTGAGACAGAATCTCTCACAAAGACCAAAGCTCATGGATTTGCCTAGGCTGACTGACCAATGAGCTTCAGGGACCCTCCTATGGCTCCCCTCCCCCTTGAACCCTGGATTTGTCACTACACAGTGCTGGGAGGAAGGGACTCTTGGCCTTTTGGTGGATGGTGGGATCCAACCCTAGGTCCTCATGCTGTGGTCAGCACTTTACCAAGTGAGCCCTCCCCCCCAATCCTAAACCTCACCTTCCACAGTGTTTAGCACTAATTTTGAGGCTTATGACAAAAAAATGGGATAATTCATAAGACAAAATTCTTGCTAATACCATAAAACAAAGTTTTGTTTGTTTTTTTCATAAACCTGCTCTTTGTAGATTCATTGTGAGTGAGTCCGAATGAAACAGAACATTGCAGTCACTCATTCCAGCTTCCAGGGTGGAGTCTGCATGATCTATTACACCTTTGGAGGTGTCTTAGTTACAGTTTCCATGACTGTGAAGAGACACCATGACCACTGCAACTCTTATAAAGGAAACCATTTAATTGAGGTGACTTACATTTCCAGAGGTTCCATCCATTATCATCATGGTGTGATGTGGGAGTGCAAACAGACATGGTGCTGGAAAAGTAGACAAGAGCCCTACATCTTATCTCACAGGCAACAGGAAGTGGTCTGTCTCACAGTATGTGGCTTGAGCATATATGAGACCTTAAGGCCCACCCCCACAGTGACATACTTCCTCCAACAAAACGACACCTTCTAATAGTCCCATTCCCTTTGAGGGTCATTTTGTTTCAAACCACCACAGGGGTCTTGAGTGTGAATGCTTGTGGGTTTCTCTCCCCCTTGGGTGTCGGGTAAAATGGATTGCTAAAACATACAGTCTAAGCAAATTAATTATGTGTGTTCCCTGATGCCTATCACATTTGCAGAGATAATCCAAAGAGGTTTTTGTGGGCTGTCTCAAGGACATGTACACTATGAAGAGTCACAGCCCCTCTGTGACATGGATGCCCCTGGATTAGCTGAGTTTTGAGGAGCAGGTCAGCATATGTCACAGCTGCAAGGGGTGCCCCACTGTCCTGGAGGAAGGAGTCTAGTTCCTGGGAGCAGGTAAGGCATGGCTGGTGACTCAGCATGCGTTCATCAACTTTCTATCACAATCACAGAACATCTGGGAATGTTGATATGAGAAGGTAAAAGGTTAGCTTTGGCTCTCCATCTTCCAGGTCTCAGTGCATGGTCAGTTAGCACCGTGGCTTCTGTCCATCCACGGGAGGCAGCATACTGGTGGGAGTACGTCACCCTGTAAAATCACTCATTGCCAATGAGCAGAAGAGAAAAGGAGGAGAGGCCACACTTCCCTTCTAGTTCCTCCTTGTCAGTCCTAAGGTCCTCCTGTTATGTCCCTTTTGAAAAATTTGAGGACATTTAGGAGCCAAATGACAGCAGTGCATTTGTTTTTGTCCTTGACTAATTTAACCTCATCCATCCAGTTTACTTTAATGAGTATATTGCAGAAGTGCATACGTAGAAGTCTACATGTGTTTGCAAAATATGAACATAAAATATAACTGTTAAGATTTGTGTTATGTGTTTATGAGTGACAGCTCTGCTGGGCCCCAGAGTTCCTGGCTTGTATGTGACTGTCCCAGTGCCCATGTGTAAATTGAATGGCAGATGTCAGCCTGCAGGTTACTGTGAAAATGGTCATCAAGGAGTTTTTGTTGTTAGGACGATTCAGCATCTCCATTTCCCGAATTACGTACTTAAACTATATCTGTCTTTAAAGCTAGATATGGGGTTAAGGCAGGCCTCTGAGGGACAGCTGGTGATGAGGGCCACCACTGTAGAGGCTGGAGAAAACATAACCTTGTCACTTCCTTCCCAGCCATCTCTGTGTACATCCCACCCCATGGTGTGGCACTGGAAGGGAACAGTGTGGCATGGCCAATGTAGACCTTTCCTCAATAAACGCAATCCTCAGCCTCTCACTGGTGTGAGAGGTCCTTCTGTCTATGTGTTGCTTTTTTGGTTAATGAATAAAGAAACCAGCTTGGCCTATAGAAAGGTAGAACTTAGTTAGGCAGGGAAAACTAAGATGAATGCTGGAAGAAAGAAGGAGGAATTAGAGAAAAGCCTTATATCCACTGCTGGAGACTGATGCGGGAACTTTATCCAGTAAACCACAGCCTCGAGGCGATACACAGATTAATGGAGATGGGCTAAATTAAGTTATAAGTGTTAGCCAATAAGATGCTAGAGCTAATGGTTCAAACAGTGTCTTAAATAATATAATTTCTGTGTGATTTTTTTTTTTGGGTCTGAGCTGCCGGACAGCCAGGAAACAAACAAGCAGCCTCCTTACAACAACATCCCATCTCTTTACATTGACTAGACGTAAAGTGCTTAGACTGTGTTTAGTATAGAAAAGAGCAACAGTTACGTTGTCCATCTTTCACTAAAGATGGCAGTCCTAGCCTGTCTCAGCCTGAGTCTGGACACTGCTCCAGGGATGAGCATGAGGGATGTTCATGAGTGTGTGGTTGAGGAGCGATCTGTTTCCTCTTCAAAGGGATATGACGTTCATCTCACAGCCTCCACCAGACAGCAGAAGGGATGTCACAACACTGATCTGTCTACTCTTTTGTGGGATTTCTAAACAAAGTTGATACTTTCCCCAGATGCTCACCATACTCTTGCAGTGCCTGTAGTATATTGATATGAGTGTGCACATGTTCTTGTCTTGAAGGATTCCTGGAGCTTCCTTCAGATACATTTCATGCTGGAAAGGACTTTGAGATTCCCCTGAAGTTTCAAACCAACCAACTAAATAGATTGCTACTTTTCATTCGCAACAAAGAGATACCAGATTTTCTTGCTGTACATTAATACATTTAATTCAATTTGATTTTAAATTATCAGGCCCAACTTTGAAAGAGACAAGTTGTGTGTTAGTACTAGACACAATTGGATTTGTAAAATTCACTTTTATTTTCATTTTTTCCTAAAAGTAATCTTTATTTTTATAGGCCTGTGAAATGTCTTATAGGGTTAAGACAATTTGTTAAACTGACAATTAGTACTATAAACGTTGTGAATTGAATAAAACAGAGCAGATGTTAAGAATTAAGAAAATCCAATTTAGTTTCTTGATACATGAAAAATACCTCTTCATTATCTTTTGATATAGATTCAAAATGTACTGTATGTATTTTATTCAGCGTCTGATAAAGCACAGTACGATGAGTGCTAATGAGCCCCACTCCATCTGAGGACTCAATTATCATCCTTTATGTCTTCTATTCTATTTCCCCAACTCTAATAAGAATCAATATGTAATGATAATTTTGTGTTTCTTGTTGGTTTGCCTTTTATAGTTTGACCAACATATGTGAATGAGTGCTACAAACTTGGGGATTTATAAAATTGATATATATTTTAAGGAATTTTTTTTCAAGACAGGGTTTCTCTGTGGCTTTGGAGCCTGTCCTGGAACTAGCTCTTGTAGACCAGGCTGGCCTCGAGCTCACAGGCAAGATCCGCCTGCCTCTGCCTCCCAAGTGCTGGGATTGAAGTCGTGTGCCACCACTGCCTGGCTATTTTAAGGAATTTGTATTTATTCACAGTAATCTAGATTTTTTGCATTTTCCAAGGAGGTGTTTCATTTTGCAGGGCTGCATACTATACCTTTCAGCAATAGCACACTGGTTGTTTCCATGTTTCTGCTATGGAGAATAAGATTGGTGT
Source organism: Dicrostonyx torquatus (assembly GCA_028555095.1). Lineage (NCBI taxonomy): Eukaryota > Metazoa > Chordata > Mammalia > Rodentia > Cricetidae > Dicrostonyx > Dicrostonyx torquatus. Next base: position 12,965,620 of record JAQHUG010000006.1, read on the forward strand.
GAGCTGTTTCCCTAATGGCAATGAGACTATATAACAGTTTTGCATTTACTGTAGTCTTCCAATCAGATGCTATTGCCCACTGAGTGCTGGGGAGCTGTCACAACAGCTATGAGTTCTTTCTGCACTTCACTGTCCCATCCAGCATCTACATGTGTTCATTTGTCACTTCTTCCAGGTGACAAATATTTCTCCTGGGGTTCTCTGAATGTTTTGAACTCAGTATCATAGACAGCAAGAGCCCCTTTGTTGCAGGGAGGCCGCTTGTTCTTCCCAGCTGACCGACTATCTTAGACCCAAAATAATCACACAGAAACTGTATTAATTAAATCACTCCTTGGCCTATTAGCTCTAGCTTCTTATTGGCTAACTCTTACATATTGATTTAAGCCATTTTTATTAATCTGTGTATCACCACGTGGCTGTGGCTTACCGGCTAAAGTTCCCAGCATCTGTCTCCAGTGGCTCCATCGCTTTTCTCTGACTCTACCCTTCTTTCTCCCAGCATTCAGCCTAGCTTTCCCCGCCTAGTTCTGTTCTGCCCTGCCATAGTCTCAAAGCAGTTCTTTATTCATTAACCAATAAAAGCAACACAAAGACAAACGGGCCTCCCACACCACCCCTTCTGGCAAGCTCGCTTCTGCAATCTGCCAGTCTTGTGGTGATAATGGTGAACCTTCTATTGGTCACACCAACAGGATAAGAGATGCCATAGCCTTTGTGTTTGTGTCAGTTTGACCAAATAACTGACAGGATCCAGAGGAAAGGACTTATTTTAGCTGACGAGTTCAGATATTTAACTCTGTAGTCCTTGGCATTTTCAGGAAAATCAATGATGATGGGAGCAGGCTCCAGAACCTTCTGCTACGTGAAGCGTAGGGGAGCGCTGGGGTTTTGACAGAGGGAAAGGCTGGGGAAACAGGTGCCCTTCAGAAACACACTCCCAACAACGCACATCCTAAAACTAGGATGGAGCCGGGCGGTGGTGGCACACGCCTTTAATCCCAGCACTCGGGAGGCAGAGGCAGGTGGATCTCTGTGAGTTCGAGGCCAGCGTGGTCTACAAGAGCTAGTTCCAGGACAGGCTCCAAAGCCACAGAGAAACCCTGTCTCGAAAAACCAAAACCAAAACAAAACCAAAAAACTAAAACTAGGATGGGCTGGGGAAACAGGTGCCCTTCAGAAACACACTCCCAACAACGCACATCCTAAAACTAGCCCGTGTATCCCACAACCACGGTCTCATAATAATCTGCTCTGGTTTTTAAAGTTATTTTTATTTATATGCATGCACTTTATTTTATTTTTATGTTTTATTTATATACTTTGCCTGCATGCATGTCTATTCACTACAGGTGCTTTGCCTGCATGTGCATCTGTGCACCACATGTATGCAGGCACCCAGAGCCAAGAAGAGGTAAAAATTATGCCCAAGAACTGAAGTAAATTATGTTTCTGAGCCACCATATATGTTGTAATAGGAAGAGAGGGCTGCTGTGTCCCACCCAACTCCCGGTATGGGCGGGCTGTGTTCCCGGCACCCGGCTCCCAGCTCCCAGCTCCTGGCTGCACGGCCACGTTCCCCGAAACAATTACACACAAATTTAACATTTAAATTACTGCCTGGCCCATTATCTCTAGCCTTTGCTTGGCTAACTCTTACATCTGATTCAGCCCATTTGTAAAAGTCTGTGTGTCACTACAAGGTGGTGGCTTGCCGGACGATTCTAATGTACATCCATCTCGGGTAGGAGCATCATGGCGTCTCACACTTCCTTCTCTCTCACTGCCTTCCTTTCTGTCTACTCCGCCCACCTAAGGGCTGTGTCCTATAGGCCGGGCAGTCCTTTATTCAACCAATGAGAGTAACCCAAAATACAGAAGAACCCTCCTACACCACATGTAGGTGCTGGGAATTGAACCCAGGTCTTCTGCAAGAGTAACAGATGCTGTGAACCATCAAGCCCTCTCTCCAGCCTCTCAGTTCAGACTTTTAACCCAATGGCTTAAACCACGGACAAGGTCAGAGCACTCATGATCAGCCCTAGAAATGCTTCCACCTGCACACACAGCGCTGTCTGCTCATCTACCAGGTGATTCGGTGCAATCCCATCAAGAGTATGTTATTTCCCGCTGGTGCGGGAGAATTGTCTGTATTCTGTCAATCATGTTTTAAATAAACGCTGATTGGCCAGGCAGGAAGTATAGGCGGGAAAACCAGACAGGAAGTAGAGGTGGCACAAGGAGAACAGGAAGAAGGAAGCTCTTCCTGCACTCCTGCCAGTCCACCAGGATGTAAGCTGCCTTGCTGAGAAAAGGTACCGGCCATGTGCCTGGCATGGATGGGAACAATGGGTTAATATAAGTTATGGGAGCTGGTAGGAAGACTGAGTTAATGGGCAATCAGTGTAAAACCTAATGTAGACTCTCTGTGTGATTTTCTTTGGGGCTTGCCGGCTGTAGGGTACCGGGCGGGACAGAAACCCCACCGAGCAGGCCTTATGTTACATCCCGCACTGTTTTATACAGTCTGCCAGATGAGCGACCATAGAAATGCTTTGGGTTTTAAATGAGGGAGTTTATTAAGTACATAGCAAGTCAAAGTAAAAGGATGAGTAGCAGCAGAAAGACAGACAGACAGACAGACAGAGTAACACCATCCAATTGGGTGCTTGACTACTCCTGACAGAAATCACCTGACAAAGTCCCATTGAGGTCTTCAACTAGAGTTCCAGGGAGGCCTGCTCCGTGCAGGATATCCCCGGGACAAGACTTCAAGTGAGAGAGCAAAGAAGAGTACGCAGGTAAACTTATCAAAGCCTGCAGAGACTGAGTGGGGAAGTCGAGGCAGTCAGCCAGAGTTCTCATTAAGCCTTTTCTGCATGGATAAGCTTCCCACACTGAACTCCTGGCCTCTCCTTCCCACTGTAGGTGTCCTTCTATTATGGGATGAGCAATAGTAGCCTCCACTGGGAGCAGTTCACCTTCTGCTGCTGAAGGACACGCTGGTTTCACTCCTGACCTACTTCGGTCCTTTTCCCCTCCTTGTCACAGAGTTGAGCAGCCCAGCCTGTCCTCAGACAAGAGTTCTGATGACACTTTGAGACAAACACGCTTGCGTCAGAAATGGGTGGGACAACCCATTAATTTGGAATGGAGTGTGACAACCCCGCATCCCTAGCCAGCTTCTGGGTCTATTCCAGCAGCACACGGCCATTTACCGGTGTGTATACTTCACCTACTGCATTCAGTACTGGCCACCATGCTCTCATGCATTGCTTTAGAAAATACTTTTAGAGACTCCCCGATCGTCATTTATTATCGTGCTGATTGTAACGGCTTTCAAAGTTTTGCTGATCCCAGTTTCTGAAGGATGCTTCCTATGCCCAAGAAGATGAACTTGGTATAAAATGAATCAGGACAAACTGTAGCTTTTGGTGTCAGACAAAGGAAAGGTGAACTTTCCCATGTCATTCCAAATCATCCAAAATCTAGGTCTACAGACTGAGCAATTCTCTCTCTGCCTCCCACCCCTGTGTCTCGCCTGAATTGTAACCTTTCTTTAAACCTGATGCCCCCTGTCTTGCACATATCTTCCCCCTGCTTGGAAGGGACCACGCACCTTATATTACTCTAAATTGTGTGTGTGTGTTATTCACTTATGTGTGAATGTATGCTTATATGTATGGGTATGAACATGTATGTGGGTACACTTATATGAGTACACAAATGTATGTGTGCATATGGTATCCCAAGTTCGAGGTCAAATTTCTTTCTAGATTTACTCCCCACTGTATTTATTGAGACCGGGTCTCCTGCTCACTCCAAAGCTTATCAGTTCAGTCAGTCCAAATATCCAGTTTGCTCCAGAGATCCTCGGTCTTTTCCTCCCCAGTGATGGCACTGTATGCTACCTGGTCAAGGATCCCAGGTCTGTGCCTTACCCTTGTGTGGCAAATGGTTTATCCATAAAACCATTACCTCTGCTCCTCTAAATCTTCTTTGACTCTTGGGAATTGAGTGATTCATATGTCCGCTGTTCATGTGGCATCCCATCACTGTCTACACGAGTGCCCCCAGAAAGCTCCTTTGCCATCAGTGGGATTTTAGAGAACTGTTGGTCTTCAATGCTAACTGAATGAAGGGCAATGCCCTCTTGCTGGGGATGCATCATAAAGATGTCTACATAGGAGAGAGACATCGTCTTCTCCCAGCACGATTTCTTTATTTAACATGCTGAGCTCAAACTTTCAACAAGTACGGCACCTGATTTCACACCTAAAACAAAATTTTAAAAAAAAAATGGTAGGTAAAATAATTATCATGTAGCATTTTGAGGGAAAACATATGAATATTTCTCCCTCACAGTGAAAATTTGGGTAAAATATGCTGACATTAGAAAACGGTGCATTAATCTAAGAGAATACACACAGAGGCAATTATGCTGGAGACTCAGAATAAAACTGCAACATTGAATCAAAATATATCTTACAAATTTGAAATTGAGTTCACTAACCATTTAAAACAAGCTTCATCGGGCTTGACATTTCATTTTCTTATTGTCTTGTCAAATTTCCCCCCCAAATTAAAATGATACACGCAGTCGTATTTTCTCGTTTTCTAAGAACTTCAAGATGGAGTCATAGTTCAGAGTCTTCTCCTCTCCAGTTCGCCAGTCATTTGTAGTAGGATTTAATCCGTTAACTGCGTTAGACAAAGAGCCACTGCCTCCGTAATAGCACACTGTGTAGAATAATCATTACTGGGTAGGAATTGGTTTGACTCAATACCACATTCTTCATGCCAATTGTAAGCTTGCCGAGTATTTCATTATCCATGACTTCAGTCCTGCGTAGGACGAAGTCGAAGGCTTATTGAGGGCTTTCAGGGGAGCCCTGTGCTTTTCCTCAGGAAACCGACCTTCCGCTCATCTCTAAGCTGCCTTGCTGCCGCTTTTTGATCTGGTTTTTTTTTAAATATGATATACAGATGGAGCCCAGGAGCAGGCTGCTGAGATTCCAGTCCTATCTTTACACAAGGGGATCCCTGGTGGGGACCGGCCTATTGTAATGGAAACTGGAATACAGTCCTTATCAAGAAGGAAGGCTCCAAGGTGTCAGTTGGTGTGAATGAGGTCCTGGAGCAAGACCTTGCAGGCTGGAGCCCAGACTCTGCGGGTGAATGCACCTGTCTACGCGGGTGGGATCCCACAGGAGCTGCAGGTCTCCTACAGCCCTTTGACTCTGGAGCAAGGTAAGATCCCCACCAGAGGCACCACCACTGGACATGTTCCTGTCCCAGCAGGGTTCAGCGGTGCTGCATGTTCAAATATGGCAGCAGACTTGTATTAAAAGTGTACTTCCTAGTCCTCCCTCTCTTTTCTTAAGAGACCCTTAAGTTTAAAAAAAAACACTGGACATCTGGCATCTCTTAAATAGATTTTTAAAAAGATATGTTTTAAAGAGCTGCTATTAATTTTGTTTTATGTTTGTAGCTTGCCTGACTGTATTTATGTACATCACATGATGCAGTTCCCTTAGAAGCCAGAAGGGGGCATCGGATCCCTGGAACTGGAATTACAGTGGGTTGAGAGATGCCATGCAGATGCTGGGAATTGAACCCAGGTCCTCTGCCAGAGTAGCCAGGGCTCTTAACTACCCAGGCAGCCCCAGACAGTTTTCTATGTCGTTCCCAAGAGTGTGCCCCCACGCTACTTAGATTCAGCATATTTATTCCTACATGTCTTCAGCAAATACAGTTGTCACACACACATCAATTTTATATATGTTACTTGCATATTTTCCTTGAAAACACATGTGGTTCAGGATTTTTGACAATTGATCATTATCTCTTCGTGAAAGTGAAAAAGAGAAGTTTGTATAGGTGTGTGAACAATCAGGAAAATGCTGCGATTTCGTCTTTTTAAACTCTGAGCTCGTTATCTCCATGTCTTTTCAGTAGAATTTCAGTAGAAAAGAATAACATGAAACAGTGAGTTTGGTTGAATTTCAAATATATTTGTAAAAAAAAAATTAGAGAGTTTTGATTATCAGTAACCATCAGAAAAAGGAAAGAAGTTAAACACTTATCCCAGAAAAACAAAATAAAACACACCTCATGTCTTTTGTATTTAACTAGAAAAAAGCACTCTAAAGGCAGCTGATCATGTTGGCACTGGAGAGACTGAGGCAGGAGGATGACGATTTTGGTGCCCTCTTGGGCTATATGGCGAGACCCCTAATTGAGAGAGAGAGAGAGAGAGAGAGAGAGAGAGAGAGAGAGAGAGAGAGAGAGAGAGAGAGAGAGAGGCTAAAAATACCTGTGTGCAGTACATATTGAGTACTTCACACGAGACACCGTGAGTTCTTCACAAGGACCTATGATGGAGGCATGGTGATCATGACCCACTTGGCTTGATGGACAAGGAAGGCGAGCAAGAGGGAAGAGCATCATTTGCCAGAGATCACATGACTAGAAGGTAGATACAAGAGAGTAAGTCCGCGGTGAGCAGCATGGCGCTACAGTTATAGTGCAGTGTTCTTTCCATTGCTGTTTGCCGTTGCTCCACCCCTGTGACGTAGGGGAAGCCAGAGACTTCCAGCGTGTGGGCCAAGCATGCTCTCGCATAGAGCATGGTCTCATTTTTAAATCTATGCACCATGAATGGTTAAAATTTCCATGAAACAGTCTTTGCCTATTGGGTAAGTACATAAAGATTTAAATGACTTTGAATAGAAAATATATGGAGCGCTCTACGGAGACTTTCAGCGGAGGCGCAGCAAGGAGTTAATGAATAACCAGGGTCTGAGACAGTAATGACATTTTCAAGGCACTTAAGATGTAGCAGCTGCTAAAAAATATGACATTCTTGCAGGATCTTCTCTAGATTTCCAGGCTTTCTGGTATTAGAAAGAACCTGGCACTCCTCCGGGAATGAGAATATTCCGTCTTGTTTACAATGGAGTGGGCAGTGTTGGGTAAAACAACCCGCTTCTCCAGGCTTAGACTTTAGAAGCCTACCTAACCCTATTACAACTGATGGGCTTGGAGACGCGAATAAATGGAACGATGAGCTGATACTGAAATTTAAAGCATCCACACAGACCCAGAGGAACAATTTTACCTATACGAGCTATAAGTCTGTGATGGTGATGGATAGTTCATTTATACGTAGAATAATTGTTTTGGTGTGTGGCTTTTATCCATGTCACCAGTTTTGCAATACTGATAAATAATTGAAGTCTAGTATGCTGGACCATGGTAAGAAATTGAAATTAGCTTTCTTCTTCATCATCATTATCATCACCATCAGCAGCATCTTTCCAGGTACCCTGAAATGGGGTGAAATGGTGTTAAAAATTCAGATTCTAAGACCCCTCCCCCACACACACCTGTGCCTTAAGTTTCTGAGTCAGGTCCATTGAGACATGCAGGTCTATTTTACCTGGATATATACTCACCTGAGAGAATATTCACCACACAGAGGCACAGCCTACAGGCAGGCAAGTGTAATTAAAATGAATTACATTTGCTCAATGTAGCCCTTTTGAGCCTCTCAATAGCCTTAACCCTTTTGCCTTCATCTTTTCGGGGCTTCCTAATTACACCGTTTTTCTCCCAGGCTCTATTTTGTGATTATACTCATGCTATTTTTTTTCCCTAGCCATTAATGTAATTGTCCTTCAAATAAAATGCAAAATCAAGTTTCCTCTTTGTTTTGCAAGTTCTTGGGAACTTTGTAAAATTGTACCACCTCTCAAAGGACTGTGGGAGTTTGTCTTCTTGGCTATCAGTTGTCAACAGCTGCTCAGGTAGAGGCGGAGGCGTGGGAGCCTTGCTCCTTGTTAGAGTGTGTACCAGCTTGACCTCATACAGGTCTTTTTGCAGGCAAACATATCTGTTAGAATTTATGCAGACGTCTGTCCTGTGCTGCTCTGTTCAGAAGACGTTTTGCTGTGGTTCTTCCTGACCTCTCGCCTTTCCAGTCTTCCCACCCCTCGTTCCATCGTGCTCCCTGACCCGTGGGTAAAGGGTGTGATATAAAAGTCCCATTTATGGCTCAGTCTTCCTTAGCCTTTTTTTCCTTTGTGCTTTGGTTGTGAATGTCTACATTAATCACCGCAAAAAGAAGTTTCTCTGGTGAGATAGAAGAGCTGGATTAATCTATAGGCAGAATCATAAATTTAAAGGAAAATTGGATGCTACATATATTTCAGCAAAATAGTAGATTCACACTTAGGGCCTGTGTTCTTCCTAGCCATGGGTTCTGGGCCAGGCCTGTAGTACCAGGCATGTATTTCCTCCTCTGTAACTGGTCTTAAATTTAATAAAACAACTGGCTGCTCCTATAACCATCATGGCGCCATCGTAGCCATCAGCATATCTTGCCCAGCCTGTCATATTATAGCTTGCAAAGTTCACAGCTTGGAGAGATGGGGGTGACTTTTCTCCACTAGAAACCTGCATCTCACCTTTCAGCACTATGAAAACTCGGGAGCAAGGATTGTGATCCAAGTCTGTGGTCTCTTCAGCAGTGGGGTCTCACCATCAAGTTCCCATAATTGGTTTCCGAGGCTAGTACTCCGGTCCTCAGAACTGCAAACCAAGTATTTAACTGGTCTGAACCCCTCCCCCCCGACACACAGAGGCTTTGTGACCTTTGAGTGGATCTTTTGGTGGCCTTGTGAACCAGCAGCCATGCAGACACGTCCCCGTCCCACCTCTAGAGCTCTGCTTTGAGAACCAGGAGCCCCGCGGTAGTGCGGACTTCGCAGAGCAGAGTAGACAGATCGTGAAAGCGGCCTTTTCTTTGCCCTCCTTTAACGGGGAGGGAAGAGTGGGTGCAGAGAGGTGAGCTGATCCTCGCAGGTATCATCAGATAAGTGACTGCTGTGATAACAGAACACTTTGGCTCTGAATTTTCCGGCAAATGTGTTTTATACTGAACCTCACTGCTTCCAGTTCAGCCCAACCAACTGAATTGTCTGCCATGTATTGAAACTAGACTAGCAGTATTGATTAGTCAGGCATGAAGGAATTGGAATAATAGCCAAAGGTGCTTAAAAGGAAGTAGGCTGTAGATTAGTTTGGCCGTATTAATCTTTAGAAACGTTCGTCATGTACCGGGACCTTGCAAATCTGACAGTGCGTGGTACAGAAAGAAGGCGAATGTCTGGGGGGAGGGGGTTCCTACTTCAGTCCAGGCTCAGCCTGAGTCATCCTAATCTGGTGCGTATTTCTGGGCATTGCCTTGCCACACTTTGTGGAACTGAACTCCCTCTGTCTGTCCATACATTTTCAAAGAAACTGCCATTCCTTGGTTGACCAGATGTCTGTCTATGTTTGTTCTCTGGTAAACACACGGTGAAACCTAGAAATGCATTTGTTCACATGCCCTGGTGGTGGCAGCCCATGTTTGAGCTCAGCCCATAGAACATACATTCTGGGACGTTTATGGAGTGTGTGTTGCTGACACTGACTGGCAGGCTTTGCCAGTGTGAGTGCGAACCCAGTGCACATTCAGGGTGTATAGTCAAGATGACGGGGCCCAGAAAAATGGCTGAGCATAGTACCCTTGCCCTTTTCTGGGGGTTTAGTGGGGACCACATTCCATATGTATAAAATAGTAATCATACAGCTCATGTCAGTGTCTGGGGATCCCAGCACACGAGAAACAGATTCCTCACACTCTATCTTCTTCCCATACCATACAAACCCAAGGCTGACTACTGACTCATACTACCAGTTTTCCAGTGCCGACTGAGCACATGGAGACTCCTTTCTAACCTGTGCTGAATGTTTAACTTTTACTTTATGGCTCAAGGAACGTAGAAACTGTCGGCCTACATGGGCAGAGGACATTCTGTGTAAGTGTCAAGGCAGGATCGTAATTATCTATGTATATGCAGCTCTTCAAAATGATTTCTATAAATATGTCTCTGCAACTATTAAGTCGGATGGTAAGTAAGAGCCATAAAGATTTCTCAGACAAGGCTTGAAAGTTTAATCCTTGTCCCTAACGAAACCCTCCCCCAAGAGAGTACAAAACCAGTTGGTCATTAATGACCCAAACCCTTCCCGTGACACGTATCCCTTTCTGTTTTCCCGGGTTCTGTGGTTGCAGGAAGACGGTCACATTTGCACGGGGTGCTGTCGTTAACTTGGCATCTGTGTCCAGCCGTGCTGTCACAGTCAATCAGGATGGATGCCCATCAAGTGACAGCGCTGTTAGCTGTGGGGGAAATGACTCCATCCTGGTTTACTGGGGAAGCCGGCGGAGCATTTACGAGAGCGGGCTCCGGCCCTTTACAGGTAATGTGGAGGTCTCTAAATGAAAGGCTGTGGGCCTGCTTTCTTTCTCCTTGCTGACAGCCTACTGTGAGTCTGTAGGAAGCTGGTTTTCCACTTTCTACTTCTTGTTTTCCTTTAAGAATACCTGTATAGGTTCACAGCCTCACATGAGGGAGGTTCCGTGTGGATTGGTTGGAGTCGGGGACATACAACAGGTATAGGTAACATCTGCTGATTTTCAAATGTAACTGTGCACACATATGTGTTTGCATGTGTCCATAAACACTGTGTCCTGAAGCAACACCATTTTGTTTGAAAAATGACTGTTAAAAAGCACAGTATACCACTGCATTTGGTTTGTAAGAGTTAACTACATGCCCACTAAGGATTTTTCTTTCCCCTTTAAATGCAGAGAAAGGAAAGTGAGATACTTACAGATTTAATAGGTGCTGCCATATTGTTTCAGAGAAACCTCTGCCAGTTGTCTGTATTCCAAAAGGCAGAAGACAGACATGAGGGAGCCATTAGGTGGAAGGTATCATCTTGAGCATCACAGATAGTACTTTCAAAATTCCTGCTTGGTTAGAATCAGATGCATCTCTTTGTCATGTCCTAGGAGACATTTGTCATGGTGGCAAAAAATGACATAGTAGGATGAACCTCCAGGGCAAGAAGTTTCATGCTAGTTTAATGGTCTCACCTCAGAAGAGAAGCAGTGAGGAGATAGGGTTAGAGCAGGTCTCAGCCAGCTGAGTGACAGGTGTTTTGTACTCATGGCTGTGACACACATGAATAAACACGGTCTTTCCTGGGGAAGCATGTCTGGGAGCTATTGATCGCAAAGAGTTTGGTAGATAGTAGTATTCCATCAAAGCAGAAAACATGTATCAGAGAGTCTAGCACATTAATGCTGGCTGTTGTCCCTGAAAACAGTTTCTCCGGCCAGTGACAGTTGGTCAAAAACATGCTTTACACCGTGGAATCATTTTATATTTCTCAATAATGGTTACCGTCCAAGGGACCCTCATTGCAAGGATGTGAAATACTGAGATAATATCACTAGCAATAACTTTCAAGGCTTGCTGCCTATAGATTTCCCAGGGAGGATGATGGGAGAACGTCCTAAGATGACGTAAGTAACTTATAGACAAGATGGAGGTGAACACTCCCTTAAAAGCCCCATCAAGCTCAAAATAGGCAGAAAGCTCAGAATAAAACAGCCATTGGTAACTGGCATGTTTCTACCTCTATTTAATAATCAAGCAGGTTCTTAGCAAATATGATGTAAAAGTCTGCTTTTAGCCAGTTTAGTGGGTGTCTGGAAAGTATGGACTTAGCTGGCTCTCCAGCTTGACCCACTATGGAGCTCCGAAGGCACAGCCATGATCTGACCACTGCATCCTATGTCATCAACTCACATTTGCAATCTGACCGCAACACCACGCAGCTCCCGAGGGCCAGAGAATAATTGCCCTATTTAATTATTTTTGAGTTGGTTTTGCTCTGTCCCTCATGAGAAGACCATCTGGTAGACAGTGCCGTCTTTGCCCTGCACCACATTGCAGAACTAATAAAATCAGCATCTCTCCACGTGTCTCTTTCCTGGCAACTTGGTTGTGTGTCCTGTTTTCTGTAGATGCCTGTAGCGTCTTAAGTGCACAGAGAGTGCTGTTCTCTGCGTCTCCTCTCATCCTTAATGTTCACTTTGTTTCCCTTCAAGCTGTCCTGCCGCATTGGTCTGAACAGTAAAGTCAGGGAGGAGACTATTTGATGTGGGAAATCCTGCTGTCTTCCGCTGTCTTTGCCATCCATTGATGGGGCTCAGAAGCCCAGGCGCAGTTAGAGCGGTCTCTCATCCATCATCCTGCCACCACAGTTTCTTGGGCTCTTTCTTTGTGTCCCCAGTGCAGTCAGCTGTGATGAAGTTGTTACTGATCAGAGCTGTGTAAATATCTAATAAATAGTTAACATTACAGATTTTTGAAATTGGGACTCAGCTTGCGAGGTCTTTTATCCTTCCTCTAAGTGTTCTCATTCTGTTCTGAGAGATACTGAAGAAACTGTCTCGAAAACTGATCTTGAAAACCATCCAGGCACCAACTCTCTTAACCCCCAAATGCAATTAAAAGTGTGCCCTATATATCATACCTGCTGGAGCTGTGTTTCCTGAACACCATTTAAAAAACAATTGGATTTGGAAACAGCCATTCAAGTAACATACACAATCACGTGTGTGATTTTTTTCCCCATTTCTTGCCTACGTGGAAGGTGTAAAAGTGTCAGCTTACCGTGTGTAATAACAGCCTAATTACCTTTCTCAAAGGGGTACACCATTCTATTGCTTTACCTGGTCGTCTGCCTACCAAGCGCCTCCTTCCTGATGAGTGTCACTTATACACGTCCGGTACATTCAATGTTTTCAGAAAACCTGGTCTCAACTTCAAAGAACATTATGTCCATGGAGTTTTGATGGTTGTGAAATATAGCTCAAACTGAATGGCTCAAGATGTGCAGTCATATTAAATCAATGCTGAAAAGTTACAACTCTAATAAATTGTATTTATGCTAATGGTCGAGTCTGATTTACGGCTGCCATTAGAAGTGAAGAATTGGAAGAGTCATCTCCTCAGCCCGGCGCTAGCTCTCTCTTTCTTCTTTATTCTTTCCTAGCTCCACAGAGTGTGCCAACTCCCTCAAGAGCCCAGAGCGTAAATGGATATAGCATTGGGGTGGCCTGGGATGAACCCACTGTGGTTAAAGGTGTCCAGGAGGAGTACATTCTGAAAACCTATGGTGAGGACAAGTCCTAGGTCCACATGCCCTCTGTCCTCTGCCCGTGTTGAGCTCAATGACACCAGCACTCACACAGGTAAAAGAGACTAGTGAGTAGGGTCCATCTTACAGTCTCCTTTTGTTTTGATTTAGAATAACAAAATGTTTTCCACACTTTATTCCCCCAACTACATCGAATATACGTGGTTTTGCCCAGTGACAAACAATGAGAATAAGGCACATTGTAATGACACACTCACAGGAATGTGAAGCGCAAGGCTTGGGAAGCTAAGACAGAAGACGAATGAGTTCAAGGCTAGCCTACCTTGTAAGTATGAGGCTAACCTGGGCTATTTAGCTAGATTCTGCTTCAAAACACATAAATAACAAGAAAAAGGCAAGAAAATCTCCATGCAATGTGTTGACTCCTGTGTCTATCTACCTAGGATAAAAAGAGTAAGTCTACAAAGGACACAGCTTCTAGTGCATAGGTCTGCTGAGAGGTTCATCTTCTCCCCTTCCTCTAAGGACTAGGTCACGGTAATCATAACTTGTGAATATTTCCTAACTGCCTTTTGAAGGCCATACACATACATATACATACAAATTTAAATCATATGCATACATATATAAAATATTTCTATCCATGCACAAATATGTATCTGACCATTTTGCATATTTTACCATGCAAAACTTTACTCTTTGGGACTAGCTCAAGTTCACAGAGCCATGATTTATTGTAAAATTGGTGATTAAACCTAATTATCTCAAGGTGGAAGGGGGTTGTAGCCCCAGCCATTTGCCTGGCAAGTCGGGGAATCAATTTTTCACAGTGCAGCTAGCCATGAAGAAGGATTAGAAGAGAATACACCCACACACCTCACCGACAAATCTCACACCAAAACCCATGTGTGCAGAAAGAGCACTTTTCAACGTTCGGAAATGCCACAGCAGATTTAACTAGAAAGCCAAACAGAGGCCTTTGTCCCCAAGAGATTAAGACAGCCAATGTGGCAGGAAGAGCCTCTATTCAAAGTATTTGTGACCAGAGTCATCATGTAGATGCGAGCATCTCCTTGAGCGCTTTCTCTCCTCCCGGCATGTTTGTCAATGATCCCAATCCTTGAGTCCCTTCTTTAGCAGTTTTATGTATAGACTAAATGCCTGCCTAGCCACATTTTTTTAATTACATTTGCTTATTGTGCGTGTATTTGTATGAGCACGCAGGCCACAGTGCAGACGCTGACATCAAAAACACCTAGAGGTTCTTCTCTCCTTCCGCGATGTGTGTCCCGGGGATTGAACTCAGGTCTTTAGGCTTGGTGACAAGCGCCTTTATCTGCTGAGCCAGTTCATCATCCCACAGCCAAATTTTATATAAAAACATGTTCTCCACTACCTTCCTTTCTCTGACACGCCCTGATGGAAGCTCAGCCTGACAAAGTCCCCTAGTGACATTTTCCCATGCTGCACAATCAGCTAACAGCTGGAAGCTGTCAAGTGGTTTACCACTGACAGTTTTCAAGAAGCAACAGGCCCACCCCATTTCTATGGCAACACTAGGCCCTCCTCCGTGTCTATACACTACTTCTCATAGTCTAGTTTTTCAAATTCCCCGTGTGAATGTCCCCTCCGCATCCCACTCGCTTGTTGGCTTCATAGTGTAGGCTGCATCCCACAGAGGGAGATGAATCCACTGTGCAGGATTTGTGCTAACTTTCGCACCAATGGACATATTATTAAGCTTAGTCTGTCCTTCCTGTGGTCTGTCCTTCCTGTGGTCTGTCCATCCCAGCGTTAAAGTGAAATTCGTGCAAGCACCAGAGAGATCGTCACTGCCTGAATCCCCTCCCAGGTACTTTCCCTCTCTCCTCTTCCCAGCTCTCCTTCCCACAGAAGGCATCAGGGCGTCCTTCTTACTCTGGCCCTTTGGCTGCCTCTGCTCTTTGGCAGCACTTAAATGCAAAAGCCACTCTGTCATGGGACAGCATGCTACACCATAGATGTCTCACCATTTCGGGCCATAGTTCTGGAACACTGACACATCTGATTACCTCCTGCTTCTTGGTGTCCCCTTTGGTCTGTGTCCCCTTGTTTATTTATCTGAGACCCAATGTTTGGGAGAATCCTCCAGATGTGGGAGTAGGCTCAGCCATCCCGAATGCCCCCTCAACTTCTGCTACAGAGAACTTTACCCACTCCGATGCTATGAAGTAGTAGACACTTGTTCTTCACTCCAAATCTGACATCTTATCTGGGCACCCACCTTCTCGAACCCAAAAGGTCTTGGACCCACTGGAATGTCCAACTAGATGCTTCTCAATATGTGAACTTGACAGTATCCAAACCTGACACCTTGCTCAATAAATGATGTCTCCAAGCCACCTCTGAATCCAACTTGAGTGTTGCTGTTGCCCTCTAACCTTCTCCTTCGCTCCATGTATCTATATTTGGCAATCATTTTATCAAAGTTTATTAAATTCATCCATGTCTCCCTATCTACGGATCAGGCCAAGCTGCTACATCTCTTGTCTGAACAACTGTAGCGCTCAGCTTTTCTCGGTCCTCTTCCTGCCCCAGGCGTGTGTCTGTCCTGCAGGACAACTGGTGTGTCTGTGAGGGTCTGCTGAGAAAGGTTGGGCTGGAAATAAAACAAATCCACGGTGACTGTGGGTGACACTGTCCCATGGCCTTGGGGTGCAGAAGGAATGAATGGGAGGAAGCCAGGAGAGCGCTAACCTTCATATCCACCTACTTTCTGACTGCAATCACACTGCGTCGGCCTCCCCCCCCACTCCCACCACCATCCCTGCTGCGATGGGCTACTTCTGCTCAAACTGTGAACCCGATCAACCCTTTCTTTCACAAGTTGCTTTTATCAACTATTTTTTTTTTCACAGCAGTGAGAAAAGCAACTGATAAAGGGACTTTAAACAACCTCTGGATCCTTTTCTCATGTCCCTTTTAACCTATGAAATAGAAAAGTAATATATACCCCGAAGAATATTAGTTGGTCGGTAATCAGTTCTCAGCTGTTGAAAGTGGGACACGCCAGTTCCACTCTGCGGGCTTCAGATCCCTTTTATGCTAATAAACACCAGAGAAAGTAACTCCATGCTTGTTCAGAGCACCTACAACGACGCTTGGCACGCACACCATATAAACCGGAGCTGTCGGGGTCTGTACACCATGCACACAGGGCTTAATATTTGGTGACATTTTCCAACAAATGAGTAGGGATTTGGGGGTCATCACTTTGCAAAATCTGTGCAAGTTATACTTCTACCAGCAAACAGAACACAAGAATTTCCAGTTCATTTCATCTTAGTCACTGTTTTATGTTTTTTCTAAATCTTTTCAAATTTGAGAATAAAAGTGTGACAATAGTGTTTTAATTTATGTTGATTTGCTCGCAGGAAACACTGGATATTTGTTAACTAGACTTTTTTTCAGGTAGGCTCCATGGTGATTTTTCTAGTATGTGTGTCAAATTTTTATCTCTGAAATTTTCCTCTACTCATAAAAAATTCTTTACTTTGTCTTTTATCATATAGAACTCCCAAGCTTGCCATTTTTATTTTAACTTGCTATATACGAAACCTTAAAGCGATATTAGTTGATATAATATTTTTATTTTTCTATGAGATATTTAAAAATTAAAAACCATATTTTCTATTCTAGGTAAATTAGTATTCGTTCATATTAGATAGGTCAACAGTAAATACCTTCTTGAAATAACAAATTTATATTTAGGGTATGAGTGAGTCAGATACTGAGGGTGGAGAAGAAGTCCCAAGATTCTGCCTCACTTCCTGCCAGGCTACCTGCCATTTAGGTTGTAGAGTCCGATCCTCTGGAACAGTGATTCAGGGGACCGGAACTCAGGCCGTTGCTTACACGGCAAGTGCTTCACCCACTAAGCCGTTTCTCCGAGCCCTCTCTTTCTCTGACCTTCTACTTGTTCCCGAAAGCTGTGTGTGCTGCTCACAGCTGGAACGGGCGGCCAACCACAAGCGCAGATGGGATCTTAGGGGAGAAAAGACAGCTCCAAGTTTACCCTAGACCTTTGCTGATGCAGACACAGCTCAATGGTGGAGGGGGAGCACGTGCATGGAGCACCTGAAGTCACCTTGGCTAATTACCCAAGGCAAAGAACTCCAGAGTAAAGAAAGTAAAGACCAGAAAGCGAGAGGAGGAGATGGCAGGGTTGACCCCAAG
Source organism: Dicrostonyx torquatus (assembly GCA_028555095.1). Classification (NCBI taxonomy): domain Eukaryota; kingdom Metazoa; phylum Chordata; class Mammalia; order Rodentia; family Cricetidae; genus Dicrostonyx; species Dicrostonyx torquatus. The sequence goes on from JAQHUG010000006.1 coordinate 12,982,897, forward strand.
GCTGGACTGCGTGGCAGTGGGAGAGGCGGGCCGACTGGACGGTGGCAACCACTTTTTGAAGCAGACATCATCAGGCCAACAAGCCTTGCTGTCACTTGGGAAAGTAACTCTCCTTTGGCATGGCTGAGGTGACTTTGGTTGAGAGTTTAGTATTTTAATTAATTTTGCTCCTTAGAATCACCTTTATTTGACGAAAATAATGCTGATATTGGGTGTACACACGCTCTTTAGATTTATTGCCCGATGCAGGATTCTTTACCAATTAAGTTGAAAAGTATTTTCAGAAAATGAGTTCGTTTCTTTTCATTAATTATTTCTCTGTTTTATAACGAGTTATTTTACTCTCCAGATTTAGGCCTTTTGTCTGTGGAAAATTCGGCCTTACGTATATGATCCTGACGTTTTGTGAGAAACGGCAAGTTTTTCAATTTAACTCTTTCTTCTCGGGTTGCTCATCCTTTAGTTTAGCTATTAAGAACTTGTGTCAGAGCCTGGCCTGGTGGCACATGCCTTTAAGTCCAGTGCTCAGGAGGCAGAGGCAGGTGGATCTCTGTGAATTCGAGGCCAGCCTGGTCTACAGAGTGAGTTCCAGGACGTCCAGGGCTACACAGAGAAACCCTGTCTCGAAACAAAACAACAACAGCAAAGACCTGGTGTCAAGTCAATGCATGCCCAGAGTCCACTTCTGCCAAAGATTTGTCACATGACCAGAGACAAATTTAAAGCAATATCACTGAAAAGTTTTTCAATATCTCAGTGGGATATAAAACCCTCATTTATTTAACTTTTACTGCAGAGGCAAAAATGAATTTCTCATGCAAAGTATTTTGCTTAGAAATAGAAATATAAAAAATTCTCCACCATAGTTACACTTAAATCACAGTTTTTGAATGTTAGGTTATTGTCTCATAATTGTTTTGTGGCTTTTTGCCCTGTTTTGTGTTTTTGAGGTTTTAATTCTTTTCATTTGATCTTCCCAACTGACGTTTAATTCTTTTATTTTAAAGTCTTAAAGGTTTCATTTCTTTCCTTCCTTATTTTGCTAGCTTTTAGTTCCACCTGTCTCTCAACATTCTCAATTGTCATCTACTTGTCTGGTCATCATTTGACTTGTCCCTTCATTCGTAGAGACCATATTTATTAATCGTACTCAAATGGTGCTTTTGAGATTGTATAGGCGTTCTGGGTTGACGTGAAATGAACTTTCCCCCACAGGCTCCTATGTTTGAATACTTGGTGCCCAGCTGGTGGCTTTGTTTGGAGAGATTGTGGGATATGGAACCCATCTGATGGATGCATACACTGGAGGCAGACCTTGGAGAGTTATAGCCTATGGTGGTTTGAAGAAAATGACCCCCATAGGCCCATAAGGTGTGGCACTATTAGGAGTTGAGGCTTTGTCAGAGGACGTATGTGTGGGGGTGGACGTTGAGGTCTCAGAAGCTCAAGTCAGTCCACCCCTTGCTGCCTGTGGATCAAGATGTAGAAGTTTCAACCCCTGCATCAGCATCCTGTCTGCCGGCACAGCACTATGTTTCCCATCATGAAAACTAAACCTCTGACATTATAAGCGAGCCCCAGTTAAAGGTTTTCCTTTATAAAGAGTTGTTGAGGCCATGGGTCTCTTCACAGCAACTGAAACCCTAACTGAGGCATAGCCTGATCCACTTCTGTCCCTTCTATGCTCTTGTCTGTGGAGCCCTGTAAACTGTCCTGCTCCTTGCTGTCAGAAGTCGGTCTGTTGTGCCTTCCTCACTGGGACAGACATAGTTCCTCCATTGGCTGAATGCACTCCCCCAGGACCTCACCTCCTGCAACTCAGCAGCTCCATCCCTAGGGAAACTAAGTGGTTTTCTGCTTTACTGGACAGAGAGCTGGTGTTAATGAAGGCTTCCACAGGGAGATGACAGGGTCTATTGGGGGAGCTTCCATCGCCATCACCAGGATCTCAACTATCTCAACTCCTCTTCTCCAATGCTAATGAATTAGGGTCCTGAGTGCCAGGGGCTTTTCTCATTCGCTAGGAATTCAAGTTTCCTGGCCCTCAGTGATGTACAGCCAAGTTCTCTTTGCCTCTTGACCTTCAGATATTTCTCAACATTTGCCTCTTATTGGAGTCTCATAAGATATGTCTTCCTAGTGAAGAGTCTTTGAAACATCCAACCACCTTCTGTCCATCTACAGAGCATCTGGCTTAATGGGTTTGGGATGGAGTTGTGCACCAGCATTTTAGGATGAATAGTTCTCTTGTCCAGCTAGCACTGGGAAATGCAGTTAGCAGAAGAAATTTCATTCATATTATCAAATACCAATTATCAGATATCAATTTCACTCGTAAATCCTTGTGGTAACTCTTCCTTCCCGGCTTTAAACTTGAAAATTTACAGTGGGCAGAGATGGACGTTAATGTCTTCCATATAACGTGTAAGTGTAGATAACGAAGTATTAAACAAAGACAATAATTAGCAAGAGAACCGAGGGAGACAGTTAAGTGCCGTGGTTTGGGGGGGAAGAGGGAGATGTTCTGCCCAGACTCACACGGAGGCACAGGTCATAAGATGAGCAAGTGATTTAAACACCAGCACCGGGATGGAAAACTAGACAAGGAGAACAGGGCAAACAGAGTATTCAGATATTCTCCTCGTGGGTTTGGCCACTAAAGGATTCAGTGAGTATAATCCCACCAGCAGTGAAGAGTCCAAGGGTTAATAGACCCCCTTAGGAGCAAAGGGGCCCCTTTGGGCCACAGGGCTTCAACTCCACACCTTCCCAAGGCCAGAGTTCAAAGTTCATTTCCTCCACCTGAGCCCCTGGGTAGGAAGCTACACTGCCTCCGTTGCTTCTCATTTCTGCAGACTTGCTGCCAAGGGCTCCAATTAGCTTTCTATGGGTTTGTGGATTTTTTTTTTCCTTTTGGCCCCGTTAACATGCAAAGCTGCAGCCAGAGTCCAGCCCTTTCCCCTCTGAGCGAGGCTGCTCAGGGAGAGGTGCAGAACCTGATCGGAAATCAGACCGAGAGAGTCCATCCAGGAGCTCGCGCGTGCATGGCTATTGTTTTCCTCGAGCTGTAGAGCGCGTGCACTTCATTAGCAGTATAATTAGCAGAGCACCTGGCATCACGCTGAAGCTATAATTGCTAAATAAAAATCGCTTTCTCAATATTCCTGTTATGTGACATTGCCCTAACAATCTGAGGGTTGCATTCCTTCTCCTAGGTTGTTGTTGTTGTTGTTGTTGTTGTTATTATTATTATTATTATTATTATTATTATTATTATTCTGCCAGGAAAACTGAAATTTATTATTCACTATAGTTTACCAGATGGATCAACAGTGATCATTTTCCAGATCTTACAACCAAATCTACACTTATGTAGAAAAGTAAGAAATTGCAGTTTACAGTTCAATTGGTAAGAGCTTTTCTTCCTAAAACTACTTCTGGCCTCTGTAGTTGAATTTGCCTAAGAAAAAAAAAGAAAAAAAGATAAGAGCTACCTGGAAATCTATCATTTCTCTTCTCTCTTGGATGGTTTCTGGTAACAATTAGTGATTCAACTCTATCACATAAAGTGATTCCCAAATGACTGATGGAATACAGCCCTTCTCACAGGATCCTGGGCTAGAATTCAAAAGTCTGTGCTTTGCTTCTTTTCCCCGTTTGTATTTTCATACAGGGCTTGTGGACCACGAAGGACAACCTACCAGGTACATGCACGCTGGTCTACCGGGTACATGCACGCTGGTCTACCGGGTACGTGCACGCTGGTGTGGACGGGCTGGTAGGTTGGAATTTACCCATGCTCTTCCGTCCCACTCTTCCAGCTGCCTTAGAAATGCTACGGTCCACAGGGAAGGGTGGGCATGCTGGGCACAGGGCTGCCAAGAGCTCACAGTGCGAGGAGGTGAGAATTCCCTGGGGATTGTTCTGGGATGCAAACCCCTACCCAGGCTAGAAATAGGACACAGAGCTCTGAAATTCTTTATTTTTAATTTAAAATAAAACTTACCAATGTTCTCCTTTCTTTTTTTATTTCTAATTTATTTTCGAGAATTTTAGATGTGAGTACTGTATTTATATCATTTCTCATGTTTGTATCTCCCTCCAATTCCTCCTGCATCCCCCCTTCCTTTTCCAATTTTTGATCTCTTATATATTTATATTTTTATAAATTATTTATAAATTCAATCTGCTGAGCTTGCTTAGTGTTGCTCAAACGTGTTTGTCTTTAAGGATGATTGCTGGGGATCAGATAACCTATCAGGGGCCTTGTCCATAGAGAACACTGATTGCTCCTCCCTGGGCAACTATTATTGCCTATAGCTGTTCTTCTAGGGGTGGGGCCTTGTGAGTTTCCCCATCTGTATTAGTTTGTGAGCCCGTGTTGTCATTGTTCAGATCTTATCTACAGGTATATTGAGACTTCATGGGTTCAGCTTCCCTGTGATCTGTAGACGACACTGTCTTTCAGCACACGTCCCCTTTGTGGTGTTCATCTGCCTCAGAGCAAAATGAAACCAGTGTAGTGATTGGTTGGCTTGGTAAAGCTGTACCCACATGCGTTGAAAGCACAAATGTTTGACTCTGAACCTTGAATCTGGGGCAGACATGAAGACAGGGTGGAAGAACCTAAAACAAAGCCATCAGTAAGGGATGGTGCCCATTCCTGAAACTGCCCATATCCGTTAACTGGAAAGAACGGGTGAGCTATTTGGGGGTTTTCCATCTACTGATAATAAAACTTACTGTTGGGGTGCCTCCCAAGAGAATGAAGGGTTAAGGGAACCTTAAGAATCACAGAGGAAGGAAGAGTTAGATGGGTACCCAGAACCAAGCATCCTGCACTTGATGGGAAGTAGAAGGAGTTAAAAAGGGGACTTTAAACCATGTGACTCCTGTCTCAGGACTGACCTGACCTGCCTTAAATCCAGCTATTATTTTATCAAGGAGGTTTTATTATACATACCTATTAAGTGGGTATCTTAGTTAGGGTTTCTGTTGCTGTGAAGAGACCCTACGACCATGGCAACTCTTATAAAGGAAAACATTTAATTGAGTCTGGCTTATAGTTCAGAGGTTTAGTTCATGATCATCATGGTGGGAAGGACAGCAGCACCCAGGCAGACATGGTGCTGGAAAAGGGGCCAAGGGTGCTACATCTGGATTGACAGACAGCAGGAAAAGAGAGATGCTGAGCCTGTCTTGAGCAATTGAAATCCCAAAGCCCACTTCCAGTGACACCCTTTCTCCAACAAGGTCATGCCTGTTCCAACAGGACCACACCTTCTAATCCCTGTCAAGTCGTGCCACTCCCTAATGACCAAGCTTCCAAGTATATGGGCCTGGGGGGGGGGGCGCATTCATGTTCAAGTCGCCATCGTGGGTATATGTAAATGTGAGCATATGTACAGTCTACATTTAAGCGATACGCAATGTAGATTATCTTTATATTTACCTGAGAAGTCTGTAATGACATCATTCTAGTTTGATACAATGTGATTTTTTCCCCTATTCAGCTGCGAAGGTTTATTCCATGGTTTCTAAATGGCTGCTCTTTGTGCACGCGCTTTATTTCCTCATTAGATGATGAGCTCTTACAGAGCAAGTGTTGCATTTGATACCCACTTTAGGTCGTGTGTAATACTTTTTCTATGAATAAATTATGGCGTGTATGCTACTAACTCTTAGTTAACGTGAAGTTAATACTGTATATTACACCAGGCTGAGCCGGGCTAGGGATTGAACTACTGTTCCCTAGGAGAGTTTCATCATACTTACGGCTCTCAAAAACTTTCTTGCAAAATGGCATGCAGAGTCAGTCTCCATTTAAACATGTATCTGCAGTTTAATGCATATTTTCTCCATGGCAGAGACTTAATGGTAAATGCAAAGGTTCTAAATAGTGGTTTCTAAATTTTTACTTCATAATGAAATTCAGAAACCAAACATTTGCAGTTTAACATAATAGCGGCCTGCGCTACATCGACACTGGTGATGAACATACATAGCAGAAAATATTCATTGATTTTAAAAAGCATAGCCATTTATGGCAGCTAATAGTTTGCATAACTCTGATGGCTGTACATTTATCAGGGGGGCAATATCCAGAATATATAAAGAACTAAACTAAATAATGAAAATACCAAAAAGATTATCTAATCAATAAATGGGCAAATGAATTCGACGGAGAGTTGTTAAACGAAGAAATACAGAATGGCCAATAAAAATTTGGGAAAACGTTCATGTAAGGAGGAACGCAGGCTAAAGCTGATTAAGATTCCAACTCTCTCCTGCTGGAATGGCCATCATACCAAGAGTGAAAAGAGAAGGAAGAACTGTAAACCTGTGAAAACATGGGAGGAAAAGCAGCTGTAGACTGGTGGTGGGGATAGAACCTGGTGCAGCCCCCATGGACACACAGCAGAGCTTCCTCAGAATCAACCAACAATAGCAGAAGAAGAGAATGACTGTACCCTCCTTGCATGTGCCCCTAGGACTGTAAATCAGACTACAGAGATACCTGGACATCTATGATGACCATGGCCCTATTCACTGTAGCCAACATCCAGAAACAACTTAGGCATCCTTCAAAAGCTGGGTGAATAAAGAAATGTGGTACATGTACATGATGGAGCCTTACGTGTACACGGTGGAGCCTTACGTGTACACGGTGGAGCCTTACGTGTACAGGGTGGAGCCTTACGTGTGCACGGTGGAGCCTTACGTGTGCACGGTGGAGCCTTACGTGTGCACGGTGGAGCCTTACGTGTACACGGTGGAGCCTTACGTGTGCACGGTGGAGCCTTACGTGTACACGGTGGAGCCTTAGGTGTACACGGTGGAGCCTTAGGTGTGCACAGTGGAGCCTTACGTGTACAGGGTGAAGCCTTACGTGTGCACGGTGGAGCCTTACGTGCACACAGTGGAACTTTGTTTTGCCATAAAGAAGAGCGAAAGTTAAAAGGAGTCTGTCAGCAGCCGGGAGGTGGTGGCACACGCCTTTAATCCCAGCACTCAGGAGGCAGAGGCAGGTGGATCTCTGTGAGTTCGAGACCAGCCTGGTCTACAAGAGCTAGTTCCAGTGCAGGCTCCAAAGCCACAGAGAAACCCTGTCTCGAAAAACCAAAACAAAAAAGGAGTCTGTCAGAGAATGGAATGGGATCCTCTAGGAAGGAAAAGGGAAGGAGCAGGTGCGGTGGGTGAGCACGTGAAACACATAAACTTGAGGGAAATACCGTGATGAGATCCGTTATTTTATAGACTAAGATACAATAAATCAGCGATTACATTCTAGGCTAGACCACCAGAAAGCACCCAAATACAGTGGAAGGCAAAGCAGGAAAAGGAAAGTTGTAAGACAAACTGAGGAATGATTTATCAAGAGAAAAATAGAGACATGAGCTAAGCCACATGGAGGCTTCTCTCTGAGAACGGGTGTCACAGTTAGTCGATAAAGAAGTGGCTGTCCTACACCAGCACCATAGTCACTTCATCCATTGCCTGTGCCTTCTTTGGGCTCAAGTCTCTGGCTACATGTCCCACTGTGTGGGCTTCACCGCTCCTGTGTGATTCCACCCAGCCAAGCCTTGGAGAGCTCTCTAGATTTGCTGTAAAGGGGGGGTTAGATTTGGTGTGCCTTGGGTGGACGGCTGTGATCAGAACTCAGTAGCATGGCTACTGGGACTGCTGGGAAAGGCGGACCTTAGTCCAGGGAGCCATTTATCTAGCAGGAAGGGAACTTATTTGGTGGAGGAAAAAGTGTGTAATATCTACCAAGAGGTCAAAGAGTGGTCTCGGCCACCATCAGCAAACAGGGGAAGAAACGGAGACAGAAATTCATTTCAGCGTGATTGTTCACAGAAGGATTTTGAGGAAGTCCGTGCCGGTTTTATAGTACTCCATAAATTTATTTGTAGTTTATTACAAACTCTTTCTTTAAATGTAAATCTTGTAAGAAATTGGTCAGGAGATTTGCAGAGGACAAAAATATGACAGAAATTGTACAAATAGAAGTGATGTCATCTTCCCGCCTCGCTAATGTAGAAGAATTGCATTAGGGTAGGCGGTGTGGGTGGCTTAAGAGCTCTGTCTGCTTCCCCGGAATGTGTAATGTGCCTGGCGAGGTGCTTCTTGAGAAGATACTGTGAGGCAGACTGCTTTTTAGTTTTCAGGGTTTTTCTTTTCAACAAGAAATTCATTTGAGCCTGAAAAGTTTTAGTGTAACACATAGCATGGTTGAAAATGAAGATAATATTTAAATCCTGCTGTCCAGTGATCAGCAATAAGTTGTACCTGTATGCTCATAACATTATATATATATATAATATATATATACATATATAACATTCTATATACACACATATATTAGGATCGTCAATCATATTTCATAAAGGAAAGGAAGTTTCCCCAAACTGTTTCTGCACATTATCTTTTTATAATTGTATTATATTTTTAATTAATCAGAAAGCTACCAACATTTGATATAAAGACACAAAACACACATACCTACACACATGCACATACACAAACACACACACACACAGAGTTCCTTCCTTAAGGAGTATTGTCAACTGGTTTAAAAGACAAATCAGCCTTTATAGACACATTTTTGTAGTAAGGTGAATCTCTGAACGCATTTTATGATGCATTTTTCAATGAAGTGTTTGTGATTAAAAGTGCTCTGTTGTTTCTAATGATGCTTCCCTTTTCCCCCCTATGTCACGTGGGAACAGGGAAGATCAGGAACCATGGTGTGACCTCGGCTTATGAGCGCTTCATGTTTCTCTGCACTCTGCAGTCCTTCTAAGAAACAAATGACTCCATCAGACTTGCACCCAGCAGGTGGGACAGTGGTCAGCAGAAATGGCTTTCCTCTGGCTCCCCCGGCCTCCAGCGTTTCTTGGCCATTGTACTCAGTTCAGCACCTCGCTTCCTGTGATGTAAGGAGTTAAGGAAGCCTGTGGCTTCAAACTTCTTTGGAATTGAGATGACCGAGACTGTGGCTCTTACCAAGAAGCAGGCATTGATTAAAATTTTGAGGTTAGCTGTAAGCCTGCTGAGAGAATCTTCCTGGGGAAAGCTCTGAGGTCAATTCAAATCGCTGCTTAAACCATTGTCTAAGTCTGGGATTAGGCCCTGTATTTTATAAAGGGAATAGTTACCCTTCCTACTTGGAAGCATCAGAATCTGCATAGTCTTGGTGTGCGATCACCTCTGCTCCCCAGGAGAAGTTTGAAACTAGGCCACAAAGTTCATTTGAAAGAGATTGACTATTAAAACGATTAGATTTTTTTCAAAGAATCGCTTGGGTCAGGGGAAGAGCTGTGGCTATTCCATCATTCAAGTCAATTGAAGCCGAATGCTACTTTATAAATGCTATCTGGTCTTATTTTTATGTTTTATTAGTCTGTGTTTACTATATATAATGGTGATTTTTGAACCAAATTCCCTGAGCCTTGGAAGAGGGGATGCAAACGTCCCATCTAAGGCCGCGCATTCAGCCCTGGGTTCCCATCAGCTTAGCGTTAATTAACGTGCTCCTGACAACCACAGATGCAGGAGTCCCAGCATTGTGCATAGGAACTAGAGGAAGTAGAGGTATCTGTGGACATTTCCAGATAGCTCTCCTAGTGGATTTTCATCCAGACTTAACAAATGTCATTTTATAGTTTCTTGGGTCAATGTGTCAAAATGTCTGGGTTAGAACTTTGTTTCCAAGGGGATGTTTACAGTGTGCAAAAAGGGTGGCATGCCGGATTGACTCCCTCCCTCCAATCCACCTACCGGACTGGCTCGGATATACACTTGAGAATTAGCACCATGGCAGCATCTCGAGGCAAAAACTGTCCCCTTGTCTTCTCCTCTCCTCAGCCTCTTCCATTGTGTCCCTAGCGATGAGCAGCTCAGCCTATGTGCTGTCCCTTACCAGATGGCCCTCTTAATAAGTGCCTTGTTCTGGCCCACCCTCACATCCTTGATCCAAATGTGAAATGCCAGCAAATAAATCAGAGCGTGGCACTCGGCTGAGTTCTCAGGAGATGGAGGGAAGCCCCAGGGAGAGGAAGTGAGAGACAGCTTCTCTATAGCTGTGTGTCTGCTTATTATGGCCAGGAAATGGAAGACATGCGGGGGTTAGAGAGAAAGTTGGAGAGGGAGAGAGGAGAGAGAGAATCAACTCTCCATATTGTTCTGGCTACCTCTCTCCTAACATGCAAACATCCCGTCTGAAGCGTCATACATGATCCTTGCAGGGAGTCCACTGGCTTCAGACTTGGGGTAGACAATGCCATCCACAGACTTCACCACCAGACTAAAAATGCAACAGAAATGAGTGGGTAATGAGAGCAGAGCAGCCAGGTCTTTAATTGAATTAAAAGCTGGGTGACATCAATGCAGACACCTGTCCAATTACAGACAGGCCAAGGTGTTTACCGTGGCTGTACAAGCCATTCGAAGATGACAGAAATCTTTCCGCCCACAGATTAGCATAATGAAGGAGAACAGATTACAGTGGATGCTCGCCAAACACCTAGCTTGGCAGCTGGGGGTGGGTGGGGGAGGGGGAGGCCTCGGCTGAGGAATGGAAATAGAAGCTCGGGCCTCCATCTCTTCTCCAGCATTGCCGCCATCTTGCTTTGGTTTCAGTTGATTTTTTGCTGGCAGAGCCTTTGGACTTGCAGACATTTAGTCAAAGAGTTAATCATACAATTTCCATGTCAACGCCTCCTCCCATGCTCTCCTGTTTCTCGGTGCATTGGCTGGGCTCCTATTAGTGGCACCGCAGCCCGCACAGCTAGTGGCAGCCCCATGTGAAAGTTCTCCAAGGGAGTCAGGCTGCCTCCAATTGCTCATAGTTCTCTTTTCCCACCTTTGAAGATGGAGAGGAGAGCAAAGGAAAGAAAGATTTGGTGAAAGCAATCTAGTGTTGGAGATGCTTATCTATCAGTCAAAAGATACAGTGCAGGCAGGGGGCATTGGTGGTGAACTGGAGGGAAAGTTTCCACTGGTGCACTGAACCAGAGTGTCCACTTTTGGTAAACTGTAGTGTATGCCTGTGTGTGTGTGTGTGTGTGTGTGTGTGTGTGTGAGAGAGAGAGAGAGAGAGAGAGAGAGAGAGAGAGAGAGAGAGTGTGTGTGTGTGTGTGTGTGTGTGAGAGAGAGAGAGAGAGAGAGAGAGAGAGAGAGAGAGAGAGAGAGAGTGTTTGCATGAGTACAGTGTGTATATGTGCAGGCTACAGGATTACCTTACCTGTTCTTCCTTAGGTACTGTCTTTAAGACAGGATCTCTACCTGTCCTAAGTTAGCAAAGTAGGCTCAACTGGCCAGCCAGGTAGCCCCAAGGATTCACTGTCTCCATCGTCCCAGCTCTGCGATTACAAAGTCTGCCTCCACACCTGGTTTGATTGCTGGGGGGGGGGCGTCTATTTGGCCTATTCTGGGCCTTGAACTCGGGCTCTCAAGCTTGCGTGCCCACCAGCCATGTTATCAGCAGGGACACTACGGACAGCTGCAGGAGATGGACATGTCCTCTGCACTCATTGACCTGGGAGTCGCTGGGAGGGGCTTTGACATTGCAGCTTCTCTGTGCACAAGCTCTCCTGGGCGAGTCTCTACAGAGCCATGTATGGAAGGGTCGTAAATTCCTCCCTACCTGGATGGGTTTCCTTCCCTTAAACAGAGGAGCAGCCCTTCCTCAAGAGCTTGGGCTCTGAAGAGACTCTTGACTTCAAACTCCCCTGGTGTGGTATGTCAGGACATCTCAATGCCAGGCATTGATGCACAGTGCATTATCGCTTAGAGCGAGAGCCAGGGCCCTGCTGGGGCCAGCGACTCAGACCCGCACACTGATGTTCCTAAGCTTCATGGGACAGTCACACTTTTAAGACATCGATAATGCTGGCTTTATGTTTATTGAATGCTGCTTCAGCTCGCCTTCTTCCATTATCAAGAAAGACTGGCAGGCCTTCTGACATCGTTGGGGCCATTTTCTAATCTCACCCGAGTTTTGTGGCTGAAAGGAAGTTTGAGAGGTCACTTGCCGGCCTAGTGAATGGGACACTCAAATTGAGAATGATTTCTCAGTGTTGTTTCCCCCACAAGGACATCCATCTCAAACCCACTCGAGTTCACGGTGTTGGCATCTACTTCTTCGCTGTCATAAAGGGTTGGCCCCTTCCTCTACAGATGCATTTTTCTCTCTAGAATTCTGTGTGTAACTCTGCCTACTTTATATTACTCGCTGTTTTGTATGAGCTGGGAGGACAGTTTCCACTGGCTCAGGGAACCAGAAAGTGTCCACTTTTAGTGAACTGTAGCGTGTGTGTGTGTGTGTGTGTGTGTGTGTGTGTGTGTGTGTGTGTATGAGAGAGAGAGAGAGAGAGCCTCCTGGCCTGCTAGGATCTGCCAATTTAACAGCCTAGATTCACCTGAGAGCATAGACTCACTTGAAGAATTGTTTAGATCAGATTAGCCTGCAGGCATGTCTTTGGACGGTTGCTTTGATTGTTAATTGATGTTGGGTAGCCACACCCATTGGGGGGCAGTATAATTCCTAAGCAGGTGGTAATGGGCTAAGTCAGAATGCTTAGAAAAGTGTAACTAGCCAAGAGTATCCTTTCTGTTCCTACTCTGCTTCTTTGGCTGTGGAGCGAGTTTGTTGGAGGTCTATATAGAATAGCAAGCAGGCCTGCCTTCACGTTCTTGCCTTGAGTTTATCCCTTGATTTCTTTTAATGGTGGACTGTGACCTAAAAGTACAAGCTTAAAAAAAAATAAAAACCACAACAAAACCCCACAAAAAAAAAAAAACCTTTCCATCCCTAACTTGCTTTGGGTCAGAGTGTGCAATCGCTGTATGAGACCAGGACACCTCCCGTCATCTTAGACCCACAGGTCTAGATCACACAAATGCCTCAATGCATGCAGCGTGTCTGCAGTCGCTGCTTCTGCATGCATCTCTGTGTGGCTACCATCACTGCAGTCCTGCCAGCTTCAACATCTCTTGCATGAAAAACATTGTAAAAAGTAAGTCATCTTCTCAGTCCTCTTTGCTAGAGGCTGAAAGAGGAAATATCGATAGCATAATTTTTTAAGGTAGATCATCACTACGTTTTTCTCTGGCGACAATATAATTAAGCATTTACCTTGACATTCAAAGCAAGACGTGGGGAATCACTTAAGGGTCAACAGAGCTGTATTTAAGATGGGCTGCTTACTTAGACTTGGAGGGGGATTTTGCCTTTGTTGGTAGTTTTATGGGCACCAACTTGAATCGATCCAGGGGAGTTCCCCACACCGGAGCAAAGGCAATCAATCAACCCCCTGTCCCAGAGAGTAGGCCGGCCTTATGGATGAGCAGTCTTCCTCTGTGACTTCCTGCTGAACGGTAACCAGACAAGAAGGCAGGAATCACTGAATAGTTAGCCTATGCCCGTTTCTCAAGTTCCTAGTCTATATTTGGGGAAAGCTATTTAGACACTTTGACAGACACTTTACATCTTGGAGATGCAGTGTAATGGGCGATCCCCCTTGGAGCTGGGAAAGAGATGTACTCCAGCCTAGCAGAGGATAGCACAGTTTTTAAAAGTGTGATTTAGAAAGCATGCAGACTTTCCACCAGGGATCCAAGGTTGGCAAATCCCCCAAATTCCGTTCTCTGCTCCTCTCTGCTTTTCCTCCCTGTTCTCCATTTTGTTGCTTCCTTTCTCGATTGTGTATCATTTTCTCACCTGCTTGAGACAGGAAACATACATGCCTTGATGAATGGCCTGAAGAGGGATCTAGTTTCTCTCCACAGTTCTTTAAGGTCTCCAGTCTTTCCTAGGAATGTAACACGACTTGGTAAACCTTTCTGACAGAGCATAAAGCTGGAGAAAGTTATGTTGTTGAGAGGTTAAGACTGACTACCCTTCAATTTTTTTTTTAATTAAGGGCTCTGGAGCCCTGGAGTAGAGTGTGCATCTTCTAAACCCTCATGTTTGAGAACTTTAAGGAGGAAGCTAAGCGGAGGAATCTCATGATACATGTATGTTCTGCTCAGCCTTAATTGCCCGCTTGACTCAGCTTGGAGTCATCTGAAAAGAAAGCCCTGGTGGAGGAATTGCCTATATCTCTTTGGCCTGTGAGCATGTCTGTTGGGAACTGTCTTAGGTACCAACTGATGTGGGAGGATCCAGCCCACTGTGGGCAGCACCAGTCCCTAAGCCGGGGTGGAGTGGTAGTCAGTGATGCTGCTGACTGCATAGGAAAGATAGTTAATCACGAGTCTGCCTTACCCAGCATGCAGCTTGCTTTCTTCCATGGTTTCTGCTTTGAGTTCCTGCCCTGACGGCAATCAATGATGAACTGTGACCTGGAAGTTGAAATAAGTAGTTCTCCCCATGACAAGCTTTTAGTCACAGTGTCTGTTGTAGCAACAAGATGGAACCAGAGCCACATGCATGCAGAGAGACTCATTGATTGGAAATAAGCTAGGCCTAGCAAAACACTGAAGCTCACTTTGGGGTCTGGTTTCATGTGGTCCTCCCTGGCAATGTGAACCTTTCCTGAAAAGCCAATAAAATGGTTGACGTTCCACCAAGGTACTTCAGTTACAATCTGAAGAGATATAATATCTCAATATACGCTTGTGTAAAGCCGGTCATCTGCAGTCCCCCGTGATGACCGTAATTCCTAACAGATATTCCTATGTAGCAACCATGTGTCATCAACCTTATGTCTTCTCTTGAGTCAGCATCCCTATGTCTCCACTAAGGATGTCCCTCTGTGAGAGACTGCCTTTGTCACGTGCTACATGATTTACATGATGCCCAGGTCGCTTCGTATCCCAGCATGCCTTGCTCATGTTGGCAACTTAAGTTCCATTCTCTGGGGCCTGACTCGCTTCCTACCGGTCTGGTATTGTGCGAATTCATCTATGGAAGTTATCCTGTATGTACAGTCACAGCGGAGTCGCCCTTCCCAACAGGAAAGATGAGTCCAAAAGGTTGACATTGCTGAGGCATATTTGACGGTGATGCTTTCGTTTTGAGACTAGAATTTGTATATCATGATAGAAGAACTAAGAAATGTGAAGAAATGGGACCCGGGGAGATGGAGAGATGGCTCCGTGGGTAAAGAGCTCACCATATGAGTATGAAGATCTGAGTTTGGATCCCTAGCACCCACGTGAAGGTCAGACACGTGCAGCAGCCCTCCTCTGTGTGATCTCAGTGGCCAGGAGATAGGAATCGGAAACCAAAGGGCAATCCTGGTTAACTAGATTAGTGGAGTCAGCAAGCTAGGGTTCAAGTAAAACATCCTGTTTCAGTAGATGAGGTTAAAAATGATAGACTAAAATGCCTCACATCAACTTCCAGCTTACACACACACACACACACACACACACACACAGGTGATTATACCATGCACACACATGCAAGCATACATAGAGTATCATGTACACATCCTATAAGCACGTGAACACATAGGTCTGGAAAAATGGTTCAGTGGTTAAGACCATGTACTAGATCTTGCCTAGTTCACGTCCCAGAACCCATGTTGGGTGTGGCTCACAAGAGCCTACAACTCCATGCTGAAAGGAAGGATCAGAGCCCTTCGTCTGGCCTCCACAGACACCTGCACACATGTGAACACATCCCCATGCAGAAACACATGCGGAAATGAAATTGAAAAGAAACATAAATCTTTTTTAAAACATATGGAAAAAAAGATACGATTGCATGGTGTGCTTGCATCTCGAGACCCATCCCAGGCACTGCAAAGAAAAAGAAATGGGCAACTTTATCTGTGTTACCAGTGGACTGAAACAGATTGAGGGGGACACTGCCATGGGGTGCCACATGGGGATGCTCAGCCTGCAGGTGGGAATGCAGGTCCAGAGCACTGGGGCAGTTAGAAGTCTGCAGATTCTGAGGCTCTCTCCAAGATGAGGCCTTATAGACTAGCAAGGTCAAAAAAGAGGAAGGAAGGAGGAAGGAAGGAAAGAAAGAAGAAAGGAAGGAAAGAGAGAGAGAGAGAGACAGAGACAGAGAGAGAGAGAGAGAGACAGACTTGAAGAGCCAGTTCAGTCAAACAATAGGTCCTTAAAGGACTCTGAAAGTATTTGGACTGAACCAAGGAAAGAGAGAAGTTGTCCAAAGTGAACAGCTCAGGGCGCTCCTGTGGCACCAGGGCCACAGAAGGAGCCCATATCCAGGAAGTGCAGGGAATGACCGAAGTTGGCTTAAGGGTTGGGACTTTAGAGACCATGATTTCTCTTTGAAAGATTACAGTCTTTTGAAAGCAATGGAGGCAGGAGCTGAGCTGCAGCCAGAGCATGAGTTAGACTAACACCATTCTACACTAGCATTCTTTGTGCAGATAGCTGGGTGCCGAGGGCGCTCGATGCCTGAGGTGCTAAAATCTTCATGGTAAAGTTTTGAGGTAAACACTGAACTAGCCCACCACACACACCACTCTTGGAGCCTCCTCTTCAAGACAGAGATCATTATCCATGTAGATGGGAGAAGACTCAGGCACAGAGGTCTGAACGGCTTCCTCAGGCCCATGCGGTTCACCAGACTTTGTGCCCAGGGGACCTAACCTGAGCAGCTGTACGGCAGCTTGGTTATGACATGGATGAAAGCATGAATGTGTTAGCATGGATGGGATGAGAGGCAACTGCTTGAAAATACGGAACTCAGACTATGGGTCATAAATATTGGCGTATGCAAGAGGAAATGAGAGTCCCGGTGGCAGCATTGAAGGAAAGAGAGGACATAGGGGTTGTGCCACAAAGTGGTTTCAAAATCAGGAAGACCCCAACATGTAATGTGGTGTATGTGCATGTGTGTGGCATGTGTGCACACGTGCATGCACGTACACATGCGTGTGTGCTCATGAGCTTGCTTCCTTTGGACACAAACTGAGAAGAGGGTGCCAAGTGGTTGGGTATTTCCCAATAGATTCTCTGTAGCGAGATACCTGTGCAGCCACTGAGGTGAAGAGGAGTGCTAAGGATCATGGGCAAGGATGAGATGCAAAAGCAGACTGGTGCCCGCTGTCTTTGCTCATCCCCTCTTTCCACTCTTTCCAGTCGTTACACTCTCGGCTGGGAGGGCAAATACAGATGCACATCTATTCTGTCTGTGCTTGAGTCAGGCTGAGGAGATAAGTCAGCAGTGGCACGCTTGTGCCTTCCCTGCCGGGGAAGTAGAGACACGAGGAATTTTGAGGCTCATTGGCCAGGTGGTCCGACCAAATTAGCAAGTTCCAGGTAAACGAGAAACTTTTTCTCTAAAATCAAGGTGAGAACAGCTAGGAAAGATGTCTAATCTTCAGAAGCACACACATGTGCATGAGCATGTGCATATACACATACATGAACAAACATACATGCATATACAATCATATATATAAACACACATGCACACATACAAACCACACGTATATACATGCACAAACACATATGAATACACACATAAACACACACACACAAGAATGCATAAACACAGATAATAAAGTGTTTAAAGGGTATAATCTCTCACCAGTATTGCTACCTGGAGACAATAATGTATTCTCTGAGTTCCTGAAGGCTTAGCCAGTGAGGGTTTATAAAAAGTAAGATGACCTTTTGAGAAAGAATGGTGACAGTCTACCATTTGAATCAAAGATTTTCAGTGGGAGAAAACCAGAGGGAATGCATGCATTATGTGCCTGAGACTTCTTTAATTCATAGGACTCACCTGGTAAGGAGTTTCTCCTTGGTTATGGGTGTCAGTAGACAAAAGACGTTTTCATGTCTATGTGTACTTTCCATTGCCAAACAAATCTTACACATCTCCCGGGAAGCCTGGTTAATTCAGTGCCTCCCTATGTGATGCTTCCATTTGAGACAGGTGTCTTAATTAAATAAACTAATAATTTTACAAGTAGAAGCACAAAAGCATAATTATCCAATTTGCTAATTGTTCCATTGTGTGAATTTGCATACTCCTTGCTTACCACACAGTTTGTCTCAGTGTATCCTACCACTGACACAGCAGAGCCCCTCTTGGGAGGAGCGTTTTCTAGTGTGCTAACAAGCACTATACAGGGGCTCCTCCGTTAAATACGGTTGAAAATGGCCAGGTTCAAGCAAATTGGATCGTTTTCATTTCTGAGGGAGGTCCAGGCCCTGTAATGAAGCGTTCTACAGGTATGGGCTGCTCTGCATGACGGCCCCCAAATACTGTGTTAGTGCTGTCGCGGCAGTGAGTGGGTGGCCTGCTTTTGTCCATGAGTTACCCTTCTGTACTCCGCAAGGGCTCTCTCACTGGGACTGTGAGAGCTATGAGTTGTGGTTTTGCATCTCTCTGTCTGTCACTGAATCTCTCTGTGCTTTTTTCTTTTTCTCTGTGTCTCTCTCTCACTTCTCACCCCCACATACTCACGGGGAGCACTTTGTAGACACTCCAGCAAACATGCAAACCTTTTGTGTCCCCCTTTTATCCTAGGCGTACTGACAGGACAGCATCCCTTCCAGAGCTATGCAGTGACTCTGACTGCTTGTTCTCAGGCAGGCTGTACCGAGAGCTCACAGGCATCGAGCATCTCCACTCCAGAAGAAGGTAAAGTAATTTCAAAGGTCTCGACTTCCACATTTCAGTCATGAATAATAAAATAGGAGAAGAGCTAAATGCTGCGAGGCCATTTGCTGGAAAACCCCGACCTAATTTGATGACAAAGTGCATTGCCAGGCCATAATTGCTCCCATTTTTTTGGGGGGGTGCGAAAATGAATCAAACTCCATAGCCTTTAATGACATGCATCTTTAATAGCTGTAATGCAGATTAATGGGCTTTTTAATTGCTGTTACATTGTTCATGCAAGAGCCTTGTCATTAATATGAAGCATCTGAAAGATTAATGAAAGCGTCCTCATTTTACTATGGCTCAGAAGTAAATCTAGAGACAGTCTGACTAAAAAGAATTGATTGTGTGGTACAGTATGAAATTGAGAATCAAATGGTTGATTTCCATGGTCTCCCTCAGCTGCTAAACACCAGCGTGGGCAACCATGAACTCAGGAGGACAGAACCTCCAGATGCTAGTGGAGGCACGGTCGATCACCGCTGCCCGCCTCTTCCTCACTCGAGTCTCACTTCTGTTGTACCTGGGATGCACAAACTGTAGGTCTAAATTAACGTTTCAGAAAACACGCACTGGGGAAGAGGAAACATTGCAGGACTCCAAACTCGTCTCGTCAAAAAATGCCAGCTCTCAGCTCTCAGAATGCAGAAAGAGTGGTTGCTTTGTATTTCTGCTTCCTGTAAGCTGCCTGGTAGGAAAGTTATTTAGACTTGAGAGCTTGGTCGCTATAGCAAAAGTTAGCCAGCAAAAAGGCATGCTTGGCATGCTAGCTTGGGTAAGGTCGTTCTATCTATCTATCTATCTATCTATCTATCTATCTATCTATCTATCTATCTATCTATCTATCTATCTATCCATCCATCCATATATCCATCTATCCATCTATCCATCCATCCATCTATCTATCTCTTTCTCTCTCTCCTTTCCCTCCCTTCCTCTACTCTCTTTATTTCTTCCCTTCCCTTTCTCCGTTCTTCCCTCCCTCCCTCTCTATCTTTCCCAAAACCTCCTTTTGGCCCTTTTCATCTTTTACATCATTTTGCAAAAACCATTTGCATAGGAGGTAGTTAAAAGACACACACACACACACACACACACAGAGAGAGAGAGAGAGAGAGAGAGAGAGAGAAGGCAGGCAGAAGCCAATGTGATGACACAGTGATGAGATACAGGGTTTTGTAAAATCCTTTTTGAGACCCTTTATTCTCTCGTCTATGCCTTCTATAGACCACAGTGCACTCCCTCATCTGTGCTGCCAGTAAAACATCCTCATCCTTTCTCAACACATCCCAACCGAATCTACTGAACCGGTGTTGTCTCTCCTGGTGTGAGATTGTGTTTTCTGGGGTACACCCTTATCCCCAATCTAGGCTACTGAAATGGCATTGTCTCTCTCTCAGCGTGAGATTGTTTCTTCCAGGATACACCATTATCATCCTGTTTTATACTCATTCCCACCAGCCTTCACGTGGGAATTTTCACATTGCTTCCTCTCCACCCTCTTGTCCTGACTTTGCCTGGTGCCCCTCACACCTACTTCACCACCATTTCACCAAGCGGTCGCCCGCTCATCTGGTTCAATGCCCTTGTCATCGTGCGTACATCTCCCAAATCTCTTTTCCATGGTGCCATGTCTAATAGACAGAATGATATTTCTGTGTCTGATTAGTTTTTGTTTTGTTTGTAATTTTCTGTAATTTTAATTCATTGGCTAGTGTGTAAATAGATTGTTTTTTCAACAACTACAGTGTAGTTTCAATATGCAATTAATTTAGCTGTCCATGTTCTGAGAACTCTTGTAGCTGGACAGTTCTTAAAACATTCCAGTACAGAAACACTCACGGCGTGGCCCATTTCAAATCCTGTGCCCTGCCAAGCCTGCGCACACTCTTTCATCTGTTTTAACAGGCTCAGCCACAGGAGGACACGATGGGTGAACCTTACTTTTGATGCAGTAACACAGATATCAATCAAGTGAACTAGAGTCAGGACCCCCAGCCATCAGAGATGTGAGTCCTCCGGAATTCAGGACAATTCTTTAGCGCCGTCCCTGAAGCAGTCACGGACAAGTGGCTTGCAAGTCACCAACTCTTCTATGCATGGGACTACAGCTTCGGCACATGTCTTATTGGTTTGGTTCTGAAAAGTTTGACTTAGAAAGTAAACTAAAAATTAGACTATTTTATTTTCCCACAGCACCCCAAGAGGTTCAGACACCAGTGGCCTTGTCCCTTCCCAATTTCTTGTCATTGTCCTAAACGCTACCGAAACATGCAAATGAAATTATTACCCAGCACTCCTTAGACATGGATGAGAAGCTGGTCCACACGGGCAAAGGGCAGAACTACACCGTCACAGGCCCTATACTGTCACTATCAGGTAATAGATGCCTAAGTGTGTTTTCTAGATAACCACTGCATATATTTCTCTGAATCAGGTGAGTGATTTTCACCTCCTTGGGACATCAAGGGAATCTTGGTACTTTATTAGCCCAGACCTTTCTGGATTCCACAGACCACATGTTTGAGGCTGAGTGTCAGTGTGCCCCCCCCCATGCACATGGGCTCTGTGAACTGACTAAATTGGTGACATCCTTCAAGGTCCCCATGGTCACAGGTCTAACCATTCAAAATCTGCCCGCATGAGAAATGATTGGAGATGCAGATAGATGACTCAATGTGCTACAAATCTTAAATCACTTGAGAAGAGACAGAGAGGTCTGGATTATATGACACCTAAGCAAACATAGAATTGCCAGAAGTTTCCTAAATGTAGAGGCTCACGGGTGTGCCATCCAGTATTTGCACTGTGGCTATGCCGCCTAGCAGTTATCCACGCTAGTTTTGCGTTTCTAGTGTTGCATGTCTGTGTCGGTCTCCCAGGGAGATAGCATGACTCAAACGCTGATTGATTTGAAAGCTTGAGTCCCAGAGGTACGAGGGTTTGTGGAAGGGTATAGCGAGTTAGGGTCAAAAGCAAGGTTATTTATTCAAGGGTTCACCCATTCACATGAATGCCAAGTACTCAGGCGACAAAGAGACCCAGCATGTGCCTCCTTGCCTGCCGTCGCTGGCTTCCTGGGACACTGTCAGATACCAGCACAAGGCATTGGTGGGCAGTTGTAGTCTCATTTAGATTTTCATCTCCTCTTTAGTCTGAGTGGACATGAATGATGACTTTTGTGTTTCATTCAGGATTAGATGGATAACTGTGATATGTCTTCCACAAGGTAGATGCTGCCCCCACTTTCTAGGTGAGGAAGCTGAGACTTGACAGGAGCAAGGTGGCAGAGCCTGTGAGCGACAGGCGTTGGTACTGACCTGAGCATTCTAGCTAGTTGAAGAGTGTGGGCTTACATGATATCTTCTCTGAGTCTGAATTCCTGAAGCTGTAACTTAAGAATGACAGGACATCTCCACTGTCAGCTCGACTGGATTTAGAACCACTGAGGCAGCACAGCTCTCGGTGTATCTGCGAAGGCTTGAGGAGAAACTTAGCTGAAAGAGGAAAAAGCAAACACAAATGTAGGTTTTAGGTGTGTCCCGTGGGCGAACAACCCAGACTCAATAAAAAAAAAAAAAAAAAAAAAAAAAAAAAAAAAAAAAACAAGAGAAGAAAAAGCCAGGTGCTTGCCTTCCTCTCTGTTTCCTGATGTCAGCAAGAGCTGCCTAACATTCCATCTTCCATGCCTCCCCTGCAGTGGTGACCTGTCCACCCCGTGCATCCATGCCTCCCCTGCAGTGGTGACCTGTCCACCCCGTGCATCCATGCCTCCCCTGCAGTGGTGACCTGTCCACCCTGTGCATCCATGCCNGACCTGTCCACCCCGTGCATCCATGCCTCCCCTGCAGTGGTGACCTGTCCACCCTGTGCATCCATGCCTCCCCTGCAGTGGTGACCTGTCCACCCTGTGCATCCATGCCTCCCCTGCAGTGGTGACCTGTCCACCCCGAGCATCTATGCTGCCCCTGCAGTGGTGATCTGTCCACCCCGTGCATCTATGCTGCCCCTGCAGTGGTGACCTGTCCACCCTGTGCATCTATGCTGCCCCTGCAGTGGTGACCTGTCCACCCTGTGCATCTATGCTGCCCCTGCAGTGGTGACTTGTCCACCCCATGTATCTATGCTGCCCCTGCAATGGTGATCTCTCCACCCTGTGCATCTATGCTGCCCCTGCAGTGGTGACCTGTTCACCCATGCAATCATGCATCCATGCTATTCCTGCAGTAGTGACCTGTCCATCCCATGTGTCCATGCTGCCCCTTTAGTAGTGACCTGTCCATCCTGTGCATCCATGCTGCCCCTGCAGTAGTGACTTGTCCACCACGTGCATCCATGCTGCCCGTGCAGTGGTGACCTGTCCACCCCGTAGATCCATGCCACCTCTGCAGTGGTGATCTGTCCATCCCATGCAATCATGCAACCATGCTGCCCCTGCAGCGGTGACCTGTCCATCTCATGCATCCATGCTGCCCCTGCAGTGGTGACCTGTCCACCCCGTGCATCTATGCTGCCTTTGCAGTGGTGACCTGTCCACCCCGTGCATCTATGCTGCCCCTGCAGTGGTGATCTGGCCACCCCGTGCATCCATGCTGCCCCTGCAGTGGTGACCTGTCCACCCTGTGCATCCATGCCACCTATGCAGTGGTGATCTGTCCACCCCGTGCATCCATGCCACCTCTGCAGTGGTGACCTGTCCACCCCGTGCATCCATGCTGCCCCTCAGTGGTGACCTGTCCACCCCGTGCATCCATGCCGCCTCTGCAGTGGTGATCTGTCCACCCTGTGCATCCATGCCACCTCTGCAGTGGTGATCTGTCCATCCCATGCAATCATGCAACCATGCTGTCCCTGCAGCGGTGACCTGTCCACCCCATGCATCCATGCTGCCCCTGCAGTGTAATTATCATCTCCTTTCAGATATAGTTCATATTACAAATTAAATAATAGAATAATCCTAAGATTGGGTTGATGTTGGTACTGGATTCATCCCCTCTTCCTTACTCACCCAGATTTGTTGAATCGCTCTGCCTCTCTTGTAAACCTTCAAAACCAGTTTTTGCTGTTTCTGGATGTATGAACTTCTACTGGAATATGGCTAACTAACCAGGGCCCCCACTCTTGGAGGAAACTGTCTCTCCCTCTCCCAGAGGCTATCTGGTGCCAATAGCTATTGGGCTTGGGATAGAGTAGTGTGCCCAGCTCCCCTCTTTATGTTATGATTTTGTCTAGCTTGGGTTTGCATGGGCTTTGAGCATGCTGGGAAGTTGCTATGAGTTCCTATGTGCAGAGGCCCTGTTGTGTCCCGAAGATAATGTGTCCTTGTAGTCATCCACCACCTCTGATATCGCATTTTTTTCTTTCCCTTCCCCTGTCAATAGTGAGAGGTCCCCCTAGGGCAGATGACCTGTCTGACCATAGGTTCTTTGCCTGAGAATGCCATGGGGTATAGGAGGGTCCATCTTTATTTCTGTGCTTTGATTGGTTAAATAAAGAAGCTGCCTGGGCCATTTGATAGGGCAGGACTTAGATAGGCGGGGAAAAGAGAAGAGGACGCTGGGAAGAAGACTGGGTCAGGGAGAGATGCCATGAGGCTCCTGCCATGAAGCCTCCAGGGTCAGACATGCCGAATGATCCCTGGTAAGATCACCACCTTGTGGTGACACAGACTTTTATAATGGGTTAGTTTTAGATATGAGAGCTAGCCAAGAAAAGGCTAGAGATAATGGGCAAGGCAGAATTTAAATGAATCCAGTTTGTGTGTGATTTGTGTATTTTGGGTATAGCCATGTGGATGTGCAGCCACATGGCGAGCCGGGTGGGACACAGCCCACTGCTCCCGCTATTTACAACAATCGGGAATGGGTTTCATCTTCCGGAGTAGCACACTTTTGGCTGCATCCAAGAAACACACCTCATGGCTAACACTAGACATGACCTTAGGGTAATTTTCTTGGAAGAGTAGTCCAAAACAATGGAACCAAACAGGTGTCACTATTGCAATATATGACAAAACTGTCTCCAGCCAAAAACAAAAACAAGCAAACAAACAAGAACAAGAAAAAGCCTCAGAAGAGATGAGGAAAGTCACTTTATATGCCTCTAATCTAATAGTTAGCAAAACTGAGGCACAGCCAGACCAAGAAAGTCAGCAATCGCTTAAACCTAATTAAACGTGGGTCTACTTGGGACCAAAGTACATGCCTAGCAACTGAGATCATCAGAAGAGGGTGTCGGAGCCTCTGGAAGTGGAGTTAACAGATGGTTGCAAGCCATCGTGTGGGTGCTGAGAGTTGAAGCCAGGTCCTTTGAAAGAGCGGCAAGTGCTCTTCACTCCTGAACGTTCATCTCTCTTGTACCCTGTTTCAGAATACTTTAATAACGGATTTCATCTAGGAGATTTATATGAACACATCCAACCACACAAACATTTGTCTTTTTAAAACCTGTTGTGGTGAATATCGTGTGTAAATATTGATCTGCTATGTTCTAAAACGGGAACAAGTGAATCAAAGGTCACTGACGATGTCATACTTCCGTGTTCACCCTCGCCCCTGCTGCCTGCCGACGTCCTTCTTCCTCCTCTCCTTCTTTTATGTCTTCCCTTCGGCTTTTTACTTTCGCAAACTTGATCTACATCGCCCCTTGATTTCCAGATAATTTACCAGTAGAGAATATTGTTTTCAAATTTTTGGTACGTTTTACTAACAGAAAACATTTGAAATTTATTTTTGTTTGTAACATCTGGTTCCACCAACTGCATTTCTGCATGATTATTAGACTTTTGGGCTTCACTTCAAAATAGCCAATTACACTTGATGAGCAGAAACTTGAATAGGGCAAGGAAAAATTTTGAAATTCCCAGAACACTGGTTCATCATGTTTTCTTGGCCAGGGTCAATGGCTCTTTAAACCCATTTTCTTTCAACTGTATTAAGAACTCCCTTCATGACATGATGTAAAATCCCTTGCCAACCATTCATAGTGCCAGCCCTTGCCCCTCCTCCTCCGCTTGTCTGTGGCTTCTCTTAAATTCCTCAGTTGAACAGGTGCCCTCCCATGGTGCATAGGGAATGGGCCTAGCTGGCAAGGGAGAATTGAGGCTGAAGCAGGGCATTCCATCCAGTAGCCACTTAGCCTCTGGGTGCTCTGAATTTTTTTTTCTTCTTCCCCTTAAATATGAAACATTCAAAGTCAGACGCGTTGCCCCTCCTTGGGTCAGTACAAACTATATTTAAAAATGCACACGGTTCGAATGTTTGCCTTGCACAGGCCGTGAGCTTGTGGTACACTGGGTCAGGTCTGACACTGAAAAATGAATCCAGTTAGGGAACCTCCCGAAGGCTGTTGATGTTTGCTGTAATAAATAGCGCACACTTTAAGTCAAACTTTTTCATTCCATATTCAAAGGTAATGGATTTTTCGTAACCATAGTAACCTTGGTGTATTTCTGGATAAATACATGAGGTATATACATTCTAGTTTTAGTTTTGAATATAAACTACCACATTATGTATTACTAATAATATGAAAAATAGGATGTAGGTTAGTGTAATGACAGCTTAAACTAGTATGCATTTTTCTTCTGCAAAAAATAAATATTTATCAAAAGTAAGGGTTCAATTAATTTCCCCCCAGTTTTGTGGTGTTCTGGGGGTGCCATTTGTCTTTCCTGCAAGATATCCATTAATCTCCCATTTCTGTCCCATGACAGATTTTTTTTAAAAAAGAATTTTGAGTTAAAAGCAATTGTGTTTTTAAAACTTCTGATTAAAAGCATTATCAAAAGATTGAAGAACCTCTATTTGATAACGCTAGCAGAGCTACAGTGAGCCACGTGTGTGTGTGTGTGTGTGTGTGTGTGTGTGTGTGTGTATGTGTGTGTGTGTGTGATACAACATCCATGGCTGGGTGGAAGCAGAAGCCTCTGTGAGTACCAGCATCCTGGGACTGCTTCAGTGAAGGCTGGATAGCACACTGATGGATGGTGACTCTCCAAGTGGTAGCCAACCAGATCGTTCTCATTGCAGAGGGGCAGCCTACCAGAAACAGGCAATCTTCAAGGAGTTCATGGGAATGTTTCAGAGAAGCCCACAGAGGTTTGAAGGACAGGAGCAGGTTGGTGGTGGAAGCCAGAAGGATGTTCAGAAAAACTGACCACAAAGTTGCTGAGAGCCATGCTACCCTGGAAGCTAGGAGAATGGAGCCTGGAGACAGTTCTTCTAACTCCTCAGTGGTTTGGGGTTGAGATGACCTAAGCTATTGTTGATTTCTAGACTGCTGGTGGGAAATGGCAATGAGGATTTTGTTTGTTTGTTTTTGTTTTTCAAGATAGGGTTTCTCTGTAGCTTCAGGGCCTGTCCTGGAACTAGCCCTTGTAGACCAGATCACAGGATCTACCTGCCTCTGCCTCCCAAGTGCTGGGATTAAAGGTGTGCACAACCATTGCCCGACTCTGGGGATTTTTTTTAAGAGTCAAAGATGCCCAATATCATTGACAACACATGTGCTTGCTCAGGCCCAGGTCACAGTTACTTCTACTGTGATAAACACCATGGCAAGACGCCGCTCCCAAGAGATTGTTTTGGCTTACGATTCCTGAGGGATGAGAGTTCATGATGACTGGGACAGCGTGACAGGCATGGTGGCCGGAGCAGGATGCTCTGAGAGCTCACAGCTTGAATGTCAAGCACCAAGTAAAGAGAACTGGAAATGGCTCTCCGAACCCACCCCCAGGGGTGTACTTCTCCAACAAGGGCCACATCTCCTAATCCACTCTGAACAGCAACACCAACTGGGGACCAAGAGTTTAAATACATGAGCCTGTGGGAGACATCCTCGTCCAACCCCCCCAGGCCTGTCGTCTAACAGGTCTGTGTCGTTTGTGTGGTTGAGTATGAAGGTGGCGTCTTCCCAAGACCTCAGATTCTCAGAATAAGGTAGATGCATGGGTCAAAGCAATGTGAAAGTTTGTAGGGTGTGTATGTCTGGGGAGCGGGGGAACGAGACAGTAAAAATGCTGAAGAGGGGGAGGAAAGCTAAGAAAGGAAGGGAAGGAGGAATGATGGGTGAAATTCTGATAACGCCGGGTGGTTAAAGCATTTATATCTTTAACCTACTAAGCGTTCTACAGTTTTCCTGTGGTCTTATTTGTCAAGGTCAAACAGTACCATGTATAAAATTCACCAAACACTCCAGCCTCTCGATAAGGAATTTATTGAAGATGTAGTTGTATTCCTTGTGACACAATAAAACAACAAATTTAAAGGTGAGGCACCTCTAGCCAAGGGTCAGAAGAGAACTTATCAATACTCTACAAATGTGAGCAGCAGGATGTAGAGTCCTGCTGCTGGTTCACAACAGATCCTCTGCAGGAAAGTACAGCTCTCTAGTGGTTTCTTTAGGCTGGCCTTGAACTCGCCATGCAGCAGAGGATGCCCTAAAGCCCCTAGAGGTTCTGTTTCTCCCCCCCCCCGGGCTGGTATTAGAGTCATATGGCACCACACACCCCTATGCAGTCCTGGCAATCAAACCAGGGCCTCACACATGCTGAGCAAACACCCTAGTATCTGAGTGGAATCCCCAGCCCTGATTTTAGTTTTTAAGGCTGCGGTGCAGTGGCACTCACTGTATGTAATATTACTGGGAGGAATCCTTACTTGGGGCTTGAGCCCCAAGCCTGAGTCTTAATAAGGCAGAGCATGCCTAGATGATCAGAAAAGACCGTGATGGCTTCCATAAGTCACAGGCTACCCTCTCTTAGGCCGTAGTTTATGGCACTACATTATACAAAGTTGAGAGAAAATTTGAGGACACCTGTAAGGAGAAAAGCTATGAAAAGTATCTGGAACCTTCACAGGTCAGCTCTGAATGCAGGCTCCACAGTGGTTTCTCGGGACGTGGCTCGATACCCCAGCACCATGGGTTAATACATTCTTCACAAGGGCCACATTTATCAAGGGGCACAGGATCAGAAGGGATGAAGTAGCGCGCATGGGACACTTAACTATCCCGTCAGTCTTAGCTGTACACACTGCAGCCAAAGACGCCTCCTCCCGAGTGCTTCACTGGACAATGCACTGCCATGGGAGGAAGTTAAATGTGGATGTTTGTATTTTAAGATCTGCTCTCTGAATCACACATGATGTGATAACTTGGGATTGTTTTTCTTCCGTGCTACAGTACGGAAGGGTTCTTGTGCAGGGAGGGACTTTAGAGGCGATGCGGGGCTGATGTCATCTTATGAGATCAGTGGAGTTCCAGGTCAAGTGGTGACACAAGGTGACCTTTGGGGTCTTGACACATAGAGCTCGCTGATTATTTTCATCGATTGTTTGAATTCTTGAAGTATCTTTCAGAAGAGTGTGTATTAAGGGAACACCTTGATGAGTATTCTTGGTTGATTGCAAAGTGTGCAACAACTTCCCAAATCAATCAGCAGCGTTATCAAACGTTAGAACCCCTTCTTCTGTACAGTTGGGTCTTAGCTGTTGATAGCATAGATGGGTTATCTGCTAAATGTGAGCGGATCAACTATAATTCAGTTTTTTCCACTGGTCAGTTTTGAAAGGCAGGTGGAGAGTAAATCGGTCACACAGTCTTTTCTATTGTACCTACAGCCCAGAACCTTATGACCCCAGGCAGTTGCTAAGGGAGTATCAGTTCTTAAAATCTACTGAAATTTTGTAAACTGAGACATGCCCATCTCCCGCTTCCTGGTCTGATCTAGAAATGAATCCCAGTAATGTTCCAGCTGTGTGCTCAGCACATAGCACGGTGAGTCACCAACATACACACAGCCACAGTGAGAGGACCCAAAGCCACTGCCCTGAAAGTTCTGTGATGGGCTCTTATGACCGTAAGCTTACCATGCTGAATCCAGAAATGTAATGTGGAACCATGGTAAACAAGCATTTGAACACACAGGATGTGATATATGTGCCTTTCAGTGACTTATAGAAGTGTAAGCATGTGTGTAATAGATGAATGCGTGTGAAATAAGAATTTACATATGTCGAAACATGCTCCTAAGCATGAAAACTTTTATCCTAGCAATGGGATTCTAGCACTTTTTATTTTTCTCTTTTCTTTCTTTCTTTCATTCTTTCTTTCTTTTTTCTTCCTTCCTTCCTTCCTTCCTTCCTTCCCCCCCCCCTCACTTCCTCTTCCTTTCCCTCTCCCTCCCTCCCTCTCCCTGCCTTCCTTTATTTTTGGTACAGTGGTGCACTTGTTAGTGTGTGCAGATCTGAATGCCTGTAGAGGTCCCTACCAGTCAGTTCACCTCAATTGCTCTCTTCCTCTAAGTGTTTTGAGGCAGCATCTCTCCCTGCTTTGTAGCTCATTCTCTGGGCTCGACTTCAAAGCCAGGGAGCTTCAGAGATCTTGACCCTCATTGTTCTGTAGTTATAGACACATAGCACCTACCATTTTTAGCTGGGCTCTGGAGATCCAAACTCAGGTCCTTAGGCATGTGTGTCCACCATTTTATTAGTAACCCAGTCTCCCCAACCTGTTTCTTTTCCTTGAAGAACTCATTTCATGTTTTAAATTCTCTGCTTTTAGAGTCTAGAAATTATATTTTGTTGTTTGGCATTTTCCATTTTAATGTGCTCGATAAAGTTGGTATGAGAGACATTTTAGAAACCTGATGGCCACATATGGATTAATATTTACCTTCTGGTTTGCCTAATCTTTCCTCTGATATTGAGTCATGAAGATAGCCTCCCTCATTTCCCTTTGACAGTATCAGAGTTGTACACTGTCCATCTAGCCCTGTCTGCTGTTGTTGAAACGTTAAACACACATAGCTTGCCTACATTCGCACAGTTTTCATTGATTCACATATTCATCAGGTCATTGTGTATGCATTTGCCATTTGAAAGTATTCTTCTGTATAAGCAAATTTTAAACAGGGTACATCTTTGTTCAAAACATGAATCAAAGGGCATGGCAGCATCACTCATTTCCATAATCTATAGTATCTACCATCTGGAACATAGCTGGCATCTCACAAACTTTTATTGGATTGAGTTAAAATGAGTCAATTTGAAAAAAATTCACTGGGAATCAGTAAATTAATATTTTGAAGTAAATAAATACTGATGCATAATTCAGAAGTAATTAATATGCTAAACTTGGTAAATGGCTTTAATGAGGTAGGCTGTTCATGTAGCTTCCTAGACATTTTCATTTAATCACCCAATAAGTAGTAAAAAAAAAAATTCTTTTTAACTAGGCTGCTGTGAAAGAGTGCCACAAACCATGTGCCTTCCACAAGGTTGTGTCACGATTCTGGAGAGCATCATCCGAGATCCAGGCATCAGCAGCACCTGTTGCCTCTGACGTCTGTCGGGAGACTGTCCCAGCTTCGAGCCTGCTTTCCTGTACTTGCTGGCCATCTTTGGAGCCACTTGGTTTGTAAAGACGTCACCACAATGGCTGCTTCCATCTTCCTGTAGTTTCCTCTCTGTTAGTTTGTCCGTCTCTAATTTCTACTTCCATAAGGGTGCACATCCTGGTGTGTTGGGATTGACCCTAATGACCTCTTATTAACTAACTACAATAGGGGCCGTTATGACACCT
Organism: Dicrostonyx torquatus; assembly: GCA_028555095.1. Lineage (NCBI taxonomy): Eukaryota > Metazoa > Chordata > Mammalia > Rodentia > Cricetidae > Dicrostonyx > Dicrostonyx torquatus. Next base: position 13,014,083 of record JAQHUG010000006.1, read on the forward strand.
CTAGGAGCTCCGTCTTCAACATGTATATGGGAGGAGGTCCCAGTTCACCCTGAACTCTGTCCTCTGTAGAATGTCTGCCTGTGTGTTTGATAGCAATATTTAACCATTTTTATACTTCCCTCAAATATTTTCCTATGAGAACCAGATAAGGCATCTCTTTGGAAATCAGTTGAAATGCCCCTATTTAGTGACAGCTGAGTTTGATAGTGGATCTGGTGTGGGGGTAGGGGACAGATCACTTTTGTGTGAAGTGATTTATTAATTCAGCAATTGTTATCAGATGTCTTTAATAATCATGAGGACTTTGGAGCATATGAAAGGGTCAAAGGCCTTGTCTTTACATCACTTCTGTTGCCATAAGGGGAACTTGGGACACACTTTCCATAGTCCAGAACTACAGATCTACTGTTAAAATCATCTGCTTCATGTCCTTCATGCATCTTTCTTTCCAGAGTGTTCTTCCACTCACTGACTCTGTAAGACCCATGTTCTTTGCATATGGGAAGTTCTTCTTCACATGTGAACTCATCCTTCCTAATGTTCCCATCTGCTCATCTAAAGCTTACCACTCCTCCTTGAGTCCAAGTTCTCCAGCATCTGAGGTCTCCCAAGAATGACCTACAGGGGATCTCAGTCTTTAGAGCCTTCCTTCCTTGCTCACATAGATCATGGTGTCCCAGTTATGTTCTCTCAGTGAGGAATCTAGGGCCTCATGTCTCATCGAGTCACTACTCAGAACCCCATCCAACAGGAATCACCTGTATTATAATCTTTCACTAATTTACTTATATTAGAATATTTGGTTTTTTTCATTTCACTATTTTTTTAATCCTTTTTTTGAGATTTTCACACATGAACCCTGTATTTGCATCATTTCTAAATCTTTTCCTTTGTCCTCCAAGTCTTGCTATATCTACCTACTCCTTCATAACTTTAAGGCCTCTGATTTTATTATTGGTATGTGTGTAAGTGTGTATTTATGTATGTATGTGTGTATGTGTAAATATCTAGGCTGAGGCCGCTTGTTCATTTCCTGGCCACCAAGACCTGAAATAATCACATTTATCTATACTAATTGCAACACTGCTTGGCCAATGTCTCTAACATATTCCTAGCTAGCCCTTACATCTTAAATTAACCCATTTCTACTAATCTGTGTATTGCCACATGGTTGTGGCTTACTGGTATGGTTCTGTCCAGTGTCTGGCAGCATCTGTCTCATGTGGCATCTACATGTCTTCTCCCTGACTCTGCCTTCTTTTCTCCTCTATCTGCTTGGAATCCCCACCTTGCTCTGTTCTGCTGCCACTGGCCAAAAGAGCTTTATTCACTAACTAATAAAAGCAGCACATTTGCAGAAGGACTTCCCTCAACATTTCCCCTTTTCTGTTCAAATAAAAAGGAAGGCTTTAACTTTAATATAGTAAAATTACATATAATAAAACAGGTATCAAGCAAGAATTACAGCTGCAATATTTATATCTACTTTATCTTTTATTGTAATTAAGGAAAACTGTAATTATAACTATTTTTCAACTTGATCAAATTTTCCAGAAGCATATAATATTACCTAAGTAAATAGGAAGTGCATTGTAAGCATTGTAAGCAACTTTTAAAACTCTAGAATTGACAGAGACATCTTGTTGCCTGGACATTCACCCAAAGTTCTTCTGTAACATTAGGGCATCCAATCTTCAGCCCATAGGCCCATTGTATTCAGCAGACTTTTTCATGAAGCAGGAAATTTGAAGAACTGTTCTGCAAAGTCCATCAGTTGCTTTTTTCTATGTCCTGAAGAATGTCTGTCAGACTCTTTTATGAAGCAGGAACCCTGAAGGATGGACTTACCTTTATGCAAGTTCATCAGTCATTTTTCTGTGGGTCCTGCATGTCCAGTAAATACGCCATAACATCAAGCAGTCCAAGCAAGAACAGTTTTTTGCCCAAATGGTTAACAAACTTCATAAGGAGTCTCTTTGATGCCCATCTTCCTCTTGAAGTAGATTGGTGCTGCCAGGATCAGATGTGTCTCATTGTCAAGGAAAGTCATAATTTCTTAAACATTTTAAATGCTGTATTTTGTAGGTCTTTGAAAGGTTTAAAGATTATCTATCTAACTGAAATATATCTCTGTATATCTAGAAAACCGAAACTAACATGAATACAAGTTTGACTAATATAGATGACTATCTATTAACCTGTATTTTAATTATACATTAATTTTAAAATGAGCTGTACAAACACAATACCTCAAAAAAAACCCAGAAATATACAAATGTAACAAAATTGACCTTAAATGTGTATCAATAAACCAAGATCCATACCAATACAAAGTATCCATCTCTATAGAATATCCTACTTTAAATGCAAGCAAACATTTATAAATAATATTTGGGAATTTGGGCATAGTTCTATCCAAACTGCTTCCTTCTTTTTGTTGGGCAAAGTAATTTGGGGGGTTTATGGAGATCTTTTGGGTGGGAAAGTCTTGCTCCATCAAACCCTATTGGCTTGGAAGGAATCCACAGGTTCCCATCTTCTGTGGAAATAAAAGCAGAACCTCTTTTCCAAAGTATCATATCCTTAGACCCAAATTTTGAAGTCAAGATACCTTTAAAGTATATATGTTGGTTTAGCTTAGCAGCCTGTACAATGAAATGTCTCTCTGTACTTAGCTCATTCAAAGTCAAAGAATTCAAAGAAAACACAATAATATACATACTCTAGACTCTCTGTGTATATTCCATTTTTTGTGTGGCTTCTTTTTCATTACTACTTTAATCTATGGCTGTCTGTACTCTACCTCTTTTTTTTTTAGTTTTTTTTTATTGTTAAAAGAAAAATTTACATTTACTCCCCTTGTTCCCGGCCCTCCCGCTCCCCCACTACCCCACTACCCTCCTCCTGCTTCCTTATGATGGTGCAGGATACCCTGTCCTATGGGAAGCCCAAGG
>JAQHUG010000006.1:13022687-13037786 GCA_028555095.1 Dicrostonyx torquatus
TGTGGGACACAGCAAAGCTGGGGAAAGGGGAGGGGATGTCTCCTACTCTAGCAGGGAGGCTGGGGGCTAGTGACGAACTTACCCTGAATTGAGCCGGTGGATCCTAAGCGGTGGCACTCACCAGGAACCCGCCGCCATGAAAAATGTACTCTACCTCTTTAAAGACTTTATTTCTCTATATTCTTTTGAGAGATGTCTCTCTCTCAAGCCCACATACATTTATCTAACACTGTGACACATTTAGGGGTCTTTTTCATATGAGTCTTTCTTTATTGCGTGTCTGTAATTCTTTTCTGACCAGAACCATTTCTTACAATTCTCAGTGACACGGTTAGGACTAAGGCTGCTTTGCCTTTTGGCTCCACCCGGTACAACATAGTGGAGGTCTGCTCCCTGCCTCTGAGACTACTGAGTAGGAGCTTTCCTCATCACCTCAACTCTGGTAAGCAGTTGGCCCATGTGGCCACAAAGTAACTTGCAGGACGCTGTCCACAAACCCCATTCAAGTATTCAACTGCTTGAAAGAGCTAGAGTTCATGCTGGCAGCAAGAACTAGGAAGCCACCATTTTGAAACCACATGGTTTTTTTTTTCCTGCTACCACTGAATCAGAGAGACCTGTTTGCCACCAGCAAGCAGAGCCCATCTGAAAAAAAAATGCTGGTTATCAAGAAGCCTGGATTAACTCTGTTCTTTTGTGTCTAGAATTCTTTTCCAAGTTTTCTCATGTTTTATGTGGATGTAGTCAGCCCCACGTTGGCATGGCAATCTGTATATAGAGGATACTCATTTGTTTTCTGGCTACCCAGACCTGAAGTAATGATACTGAATTAAATTAATTGCAACACTGCTTGACCTATGACTCTAGCATATTCCTAGCTAGCTCTTACATCTTAAATTAACCCATTTCTATTAATCTGTCTATCACTACATGGTTGTGGCCTACTGGTAAGATTCCATCTGGCATCTGTCTCCTTCAGAGGCTACATGGCCTCTCCCTGACTCCACCTTCTTTCCCCCTTTATCTGTTTGGAATTCCCACCTTGTCCTGTTCTGCGAAGCCACTGACCAAAACAGCTTTATTCATTAACCAATAAAGACAACATGTATGCAGAAGGACTTTCCACACCATAAATACAACCTGGTTTTGTTGTTGTTGTTTTGTTTTGTTTTTGTATTTTTTTTTGTTGTTTTTTGAGACAGAGTTTCTCTGTGTAGCCTGGCCATCCTGAAACTTGTTTTGTAGACTGGTTTACCTGAAATTCAGGCCTAGTGTTAGGATTATAGGTGTGCACCACAACCTTCCGGTTCCTTTTAGTTTTACTTGTATGTATATGTGTGCTTGTCTGTATATGTATGTGTGTACTAGTAAGTATATGTATGCTGGTATATATCACCTGTACATGTGTGCTGCTATGCATATGCATAAGCATGCTGGTATGTTTAAGTGCTGGTGTGTATAGACTATCAGATAACTAGAGAGTTAATTTATGGAGAACACTGACTCTCAACTTCAGTGATCACAGCTCTTCATCTAGTCATGGGACTTTGTGAGATTTTTTTTTCCTCCATCCCTGTTGGCATTCCACCTGATTTTGTCGGTATACAAGTCCTGTCTAGGCAGCCCTATTGTTGAGATGTTAAGGGTACATCTTCTCTCTCATATGTGGAAAACATCTCACAGTAGACTCCCTGAACTGGCTCTTCTCATCTTTCTGCCTTTTTCCCACAATGTTCCCTGGGCCTTGGGCACAGGGTTCTTATTTTTCTTTGAATCCCAGTCACTCTATTTTTCAGATTCTTTCTTTTCTTCCCACCTATGCTTCCTTTAAGTATAAAATTTTCAATGTTTTCAAGGTGCTACCTTTCTTGTGCCATCATAATTACAACGCATTCAGATGAAAACTACCAAAGATAGATTAGTGTAACTTTGTTCCTCACACCTGATCCCTAGGCTCTGAGTTTTGCTGAAGTGACTTTGATAAACCCATTAGTGGGCAGCTTTTTGCTATATGTTGTCCCCAATCTCCAATAGGTGTCTTGTGCTTGCTCTTAATCCCTTCTTTTCTGATTTGTTTTTTTCTCCTTTTTGCTTCTCTACTTCTACCATTGCATGACATTCTCCCTTCCTATAAACACAGCAATCATAATGGATTTATGGCCCTATCCTAATCTCCCATGACCTCCATTTAACTTGATTATGTTTTATAACTTGATTAAGTGGACTTACTTAACCCCTTGATTTTGACTTAACTTGATTAAGCTGAGGTCATACTCAGCCCCAAAGACTCTATTTCCATGTAAGAACACATGCACGCGTGTGCAGGAGTTTAGGACTTGAACATGTCCATTTAGAAAACAAAGGTTTAACCCAGGACATGAGGATTGGATCCAAAATTTACCAGTCTTACTTGGGTTCTCTGCATTCTTGTTCTTCCTGATTCAAATCAACACGGAGGCCATGTATTTCAGAATCCTCCTTGGATCTCATGACATTTCTTTCCTTGTACCTGTGACATTTTCACCAACCTAATTTCCCTGTTGATGGTCAAGCTCTGGAATGATTTCTTTTTTTCTCTTTTTCCACGAATGTTGATTACATTCCCAGTCTTTGAACACTCCATGAGGTCTTTGTACAATCCCCATTCATGTTTATCTTCAGCTAAGATGTTTTCTTTCTAGCCATGAATACTCTCTAAATACTTGATCACTTTAGTCCAGCTCCCCAAAATTTAATTCATTTTATTGGTCACACCCCAACATTTTGTTTTTCTTCCTGAGTTTCATCTGAGAAAAGAGCAGTGCTTTCTATTCTTTTGTCAGAAACAAAACTCTGCATTTAATATTGGATCACTTCTCCTACACCATTCACATTCAATCTTAAAATTTACATTGGTTATCTTGGCTTATAACACATTTTTTAATCTACTTTCTTGGCCTTAAATCATTCTCTCATCCTCATGTATTTCTGCAAATTTATTCCAGCATTTTCTGGCTATTTGTTCTTCGAAACACAAGTATTTCCCCATTCCTAGGTCTTTGACTTTCCTCTTTCCTCTGACAGGAATGCGTATTCCTTGGCTCCTCACAGGGCTCAATCATTGTCTACAGATAGCCCTGAATAATGTAAATATATGTGTATACATGTACACACACTCAAATCTGTAATTCCGAGAATATGAGAGGACAGTGTTTCTTGCTCATTTAATGACTCTGAGTACACATAGAACTCGGAAAAAAGACTTTTCCTTACTCCACATCCATCCTAGGACAAAGGCAGATACGGTGTCTACCATATTTAATATATGGATACTAAAGTTTCTCTAAAATTGCCTCCCTTGGTACAGCAGCTGTGGAAAGATTATCATTAAAGTTTTTTATGGACAGGGCCTGGGAGTGAACATGTGAATCCTGAAGATGCCATTCCAGCAGTTAGAACTCAAACGCATGGCCTGGCCATATTAACTGTAGGGGGAATTCTGTAATTAGCTTTCGGCATTTCCTATGCAAGATCTCACATATCATAGAGGCAAAAGTTTGAATACATTAAGTTGGTTTCTAAGTCAGGTCCCACAAAATCAAGGATTTGGAGAGTTTGGACCTGCGGGGAAAGCCTCTTCCAGACACGCTTAGGTTCGGAATTCATGTTCCTATAGAGGCTGAGGTCCCAACTCTCTTCTGGTTTGAGACAGCTCTAGGGGCCACTATCAGGTCATTTCACAGAGCCCCCTCCATCCTTGTGGTGGAGAACTTTCATTGTGTTAAATCCCCCTTGTTCAGACTCTTCTACCAGCAGCTGAAGATTGCTATAGGCATTAAGTTCCATTCTGCATTGTCTGTTTAGTACAGCACATTAAGATAACTGTTCTGCGTTGTTATTAGTTACTATTAACCTTGTACCAATCCTGAGCATCATAGCTGTGTTTGTGGTATGTGTGTGTGTGTGTGTGTGTATGTGTGTTTGGGTAGAGGAAAAAAATAGTTCATATATAGTGTAGTGCTTTGTTTGTCTTAAAAACTCCCCCAGGAAACAGCATTCTTTTCCAGTGTATTTCTGTGACTCCAAGGAGACTGCAGATTCAAATCTAAAGGGTTCAAAATTAGACTCTAACCCCACCCCAGGATAATCTCGGTTTCTGTACATGAGATATCAGTTTTTAGGAACCCCGTCAAATTCATCATGTCTGTCTACACTGAAAGGGAAGGAATCACAGGAAGATGAATGTTGACTGTATTCTCCCTCCGAATTCTTCCTCCCACAGGGTTTAGCAACGACATGCCCAACTTGGCAGTTCTATGCCACTCTGAAACCCCTGGGTTTTCTGGTAGAAGGGGAAGGATGGAAACCGCTTCGGGATTTAGTTTTGGGACTGAATATGATAACACATTTAATTATGATGACATGGACATGGCATTTGCCACTCACTTGTGAAAATTGAGAGTGTTTCTCAGCCATGTGGGTCTGCTTACAAAATGCTAAAGGTTACTATTGTGACAAAGGTCCTTAATGCAGAATCCCCTTTGAGCACACATCTACACGGCCTGTTCAAGTCTATAAAGTATCTGTTGACCGTCTTGATGCATGGAGGCTGGAGGTTCAGTGCCACTGAGACATGTCAGTGTCTCTCACTGCCTTTCCATGGCAATGCTCAGAAACAGATATAACCCATTAAGAGTGCCATTCAGCAGGAGGAAACATCCGGAAAGCAAGAGCAGAAATAAATGCTACACACAGGGAAGTTGGCGGGCCCAAGCCAGGGCAGGACACACCGCACACACGTGTTATAATGTTCATTTAGTGAAAATCAGAGAGGGCCCACTGTAACCTGCTTTGGCCTGGGGAGCTGTGCGAAGCAAGGAAGGAGTCCAGTGGTCAAAGGGGCGAGGCTGAATCGAGATAAGCTTTAAACTTCCTTGTGAGTCCATGGAGAAGGGTTTTCAGGCAGAAAACCAGCAAGAACTTGGGCTGAAGAGTTGGCTCAGTGGTGAAGAGCATGTACTGCTCCCCCAGAAGACCCAGATCAGGTCCCAGCACCCAAGTCAGGCAGCTCATAAATGCCTGCCACTCCAGCTCCAGGGCATCCAACCCCCCCCCTTTTCTGGTCACTAGAGGTACCTGTGCGTACTCATACACAGGTAGACATGGATACACCTAATTAAAGTAAAACAAATCTTTAAAAAAAAAAAAAGCAATGGCATGCAATCACCAGTGTTTTAGGAAATGAATTCATCAAAGCATAGAGTTATTCCCCAGGAGTGGAGGCTGGACCACATCACTATCGTCTCCATGCAGTGAGCAGAAGGACAGACTGGTTCAATGCAAAAAGCTAATTGAACCTAACAATGCAGATGGCTGCCGGATGGGAGAAAGAGAGGCCGGCATTATAGCCATTTGTTAACAGCTCTGTTGTATCATCTACCAGTGTAAAATCAAATCTTCTTATTGTCAAATCCTTTTAAATAGTGTTTAAACATATTCCGATGACACAATCTGCTGAAGTATTTACCCTTGGTGGGGATTTCCATTAACCTTGTTGTAGATACTGTATATTTTGGGGGCTTTGACTACGGGAAAAAGCCTAGTGACATCACTGTCAAACCGCATCTGGTTAAGCTTAGAGCCTTTGTCATTCTATCCGATTTGGGAAATTCAGCAAACCATAGGAGAAGGCCGTGATTAACAGAGCCCAGGCTGCAGATTATCAGGGTGCCCTTTCTTTAATAATGCGGGTGGAGGGCGGTGAAATCCCTAAACCTACAAACGATATGGAGAGAGACCCCGAATCCAGATAGCACGGCTCTTAGGGGAAGTCAGCTGTACTGGAGAATGTCAGAGATCAGAGACAGGGTTTAAGTGCAAATGGTTTTGGTTTGTTTTGGTCTGTCAGAGTTTTCATTGTATCTAGAGATCTTGTTTGGATCCTTAGGTTACCTAAAGGGTAAGATTCTCTCAATGTATTTTGTAAATTCTCTTTAAAAATAATACCACCATACCATAGAGGCAAAAGATCAATGACCAACAAAAACTGGGGTTCCTCCCTCTAGTCAGGGGGGTGAGAAAGCCTTAAGGGAAGCATGTTTACAAAAGTCAGCTGTGTGGGAGTCATCCCTTAAATTAGCTTTGTCGTTTACAGGTGTGAATGATTTTGTCCATGGCAGAGTCAAAGTCAGCCTGGCTTGGTTATTCTTGTTTGTTTGTTTGTTCGTCTACTGTCTTAGAAGGCATAGAGATCCGGCCCTCTCACTCACAGCTTTCTGTAGTGGCATTTGCTCTCTCCTGTGGCTTGTAGACTTTCTCCATGAACTGGGAAATGCAGTCATCAGGCACTGTGACTCTGTGTCCTGGTGGCTGGGGATCTGCCCTAACTCACCCAGGTTGAAAAGTACTGAGAAGTACTCTGGTCTGTCTGGGATCACAGGCCAAACTAACACCAAGGGGACAGGATCTGCCTACTTAAAAAATACATGGGTAAAGAAAAAATATATACAAACCTTGGGAGAAAGTACAACGTCTGAGGGACCGACACCAAACGTCAACCATTACAGCTAGAAAACGTGTTAAAATTCTGCCACTAGTTGAGCTGGCCCTCGCTGACCCATTTCCGTGTTTGCCAGCTGTCTGGTTGATGAACACATGTCCCAGGAAGTCATTGCACTCAGCCGCCCTCTCTGTTCTTCATGAGATCTTCCCTGAAATGTTATCTGATATCATCAACTTGATATTTTATTTTATCAATTCATTTCCTGCCACTTTTGAGATTCTCAAATCTTGCAGTCCATAGCCTTTTCCTCTCAAAAGATTAAATCAGTTTGTGCTGAAGGAAGGCCATTAATTTCTATACATAGAGAAGAATCTTCAAATGACATTGCAAAGCGCTTGGCAGGAAATTACCGACCCTCTTGATAGTTGTATGTCAAGATACTTACGTGCAGGGGCCTTGGGAGGTATGTGGAAGCATGTGATTATGGGTGGGCTACATGCTGGGCAGGAAATGGGTAATTGGAAAAGGAGGGTGAGGTCTAATTTACACATAAGGACTTTTGTAGCTTTTAAATGATGTGTGCTGTATGTCTGATGCTGTGTTAGCCATGTAAGATTAATTGCAGTTTAATTGTAAGATAGTTCCCCCAACATACTCACACTGTCTGGAAACCAAGTGTCCCCAAACCCTCAGTGGATACTGCAGACTCGATAAATTTACATACATTGTGTTTCCTCTGTGTAAATACCTATGATTAAGTTTAACTTTCAAATTAAGCGTATCAGAGAAACATACCTAATAATAAATAGGATAATTATTATGCTAAGCTATGATTAAAAAGTTATTTAAATGTATATATTGGCATTTCTGGAATCTTCCATTTCACATTTGAGACTATGGGTGACGATGAGTGACGATGAGTCACCCATACCAAGAAAAATAGAACTTTGGGTAAGGGAAGACTTCCTGTCTACAAAAGTGATATGAAAGAAAATGTAAAACACACCAGGCAGTGGTGGCGCACGCCTTTAATCCCAGCACTCGGGAGGCAGAGGCAGGCGGATCTTTGTGAGTTCGAGACCAGCCTGGTCTACAAGAGCTAGTTCCAGGACAGGCTCCCAAGCCACAGAGAAACCCTGTCTCGAAAAACTAAAAAAAAGAAAAGAAAAGAAAAGAAAAAGAAGAAAAAAAAGAAAAGAAAATGTAAAACACAGGGAAAAATGACTTTTCCTCATCACGACCTATCAGAGTCTGTCACAGATACAGATCAACTTATGCATTCAAATCTTCTGATTTGCTTTCATTAACAAGCTTTATTCCTATATGGAGTTGGACTATTCTACAGATTATACAGCAAATAAACATGCTACCAAACTAGCATAGAAATGGCTAAACCATGATTTTCGTGTCTGTACTGCACTCTAAAGGATACTGTATATTTACGGAGTCATATGTTTGAATCGTCTCTAAAAGTCGTTATAAATACTGTAATCTGTGACCTCACACACTTTTATTAAACATGTGTGTATATACATTTGGAATTTCTTTAAATACCCTTGATGCCTTTGTGTATTTTTTAAGTTGATATATTTGTTTCCTATATGCATTTTTTTAACACACATTACAATGCTTACTGTTTACGTAGAAACTGTATGACATGATTTTTTTTTGTTTTTATCAAAAAATTTTGGGTATTTTTATACATTGTTTATGTTAAATCTTAAATGAAAGTGTTTTGGTTTGAAAATGTTGCCTAATATATAAACATTTTCTACCTTTAAGGCCCAAGAGATGGCTTAGTGGTAGATAGATCAGTGGTTAATGACATTGATTGCTCTTGCAGAGGACCTGGGTTTCACTCCCGGCACCCACACAGCAGTTTACAATCATGTGTAATCCAATACCGGGGATCTGGTGCCCTCTTATGGTTTCCACAGGCATTTCATGCATGTGGTACACTGATGTACATGCAGGCAAATATATCCCTATACCTAAAGTAAAAATACAAGTTAAAAATAGAAAAAGTAAGGTTTTTTTTTGGCCATAATGTCCTAATTATTTTCTTACTTTCTAGAATAAATATGTATTGGTACTCTTCTTGAAAATTTCTACCTTCAAAATATTTTCATTTAGAGCAGATCCTATGCATCTTGAAATTAGTCAATGATACACAAAGTCAAAAACAAAAATTGTTCCTGGAGCTAGGGAACTCATTCATCCAGTACAATGTTTTCCACGTGAGTCGGATTACCAAATCATACAGGGTAAAGCCTGGCTTGTATCTCAGCACTGGGGAAGGGTATACGTAGGATCCCTGGAGCTCGCAGGCCTACCAGTGTAGAAGGAGGCTTCTTGTTCGTCCCGGCTGCCCAGAACCAAAATAACCACACAGAAACTGTATTAATTAAATCACTGCTTGGCCCATTATCTCTAGCTTCTCATTGGCTAACTCTTACATACTAATTTAGCTCATTTCTATTAATCTGTGCATCACCACGAGGTCGTGGCCTACCAGCAAAGTTTCAGCATGTCTAACTCTGGCGGCGGCTCCATGGCATCTCTCTGACTCTTCCCTTCTCCTCTGATGCTATAGGCCAAGCCAGTTCTGTATTCATTAACCAATAAAAGCAACACATAGACAGAAGGACCTCCCACACCATGCCAACCTTGCCTAATCAGTAAACCTAGTGCAAATGAGAGACCTTGACCCAAAAAGCCAGGTAGACTGCAGCTAAGTAGGAACACCCAAGGATGACCTCTAGCCTAGTTATATTTTGTGTACACATATGTGTGTCCCAACCCCAACAAATTATTGCTGTCTGTACATGCAGAAGCAGAGGTTCTGAGACTTTTATGGATTCATCTACATTAATCCAGCAAGTTAATGACATAGCTTGGAGTAGACTTTTGGCACTCTGATAATATTCTGTCTTCGGAATCACAAGCCTCAACTAGATGTTTCCTGTGAAAGGATGATGGGATGTGTCACCGGCTTATTAATAACAGTCAGGAGTGTCAAAATATTAACACAGCATTGCTGCCTTCAGACCATCAGCGTGTTCTTAGGGGTGGCATGTCAGTTAAAGTGTCTCTGCTTCAAATGCGAGCTACCGTCTTTAGAGTTTAAAAATATCACGTAGTTAAAAAGATAAATTCCGCATAGTTGAAGCAGAAGTTCAATATATGCTCATTCCCATCTGTTTTTGTGAAGCAGGGTCTTGCTATATCGCCTTAACTGGCACATGGTTCAAAGGTCAAGTGTTTGCTTTAGTCTGAATGCAAAACATGGGGTAAGTTCTGGTGAATGACCCCATCTAGACTAAGGCATCCTGCTTAGGGCCTGAGAACCCCACCCCTGGCTGCTCTGTTGCCCACTCTTCAGACTGAGAATGAGCAAAAGAGCTTGCAGGAAGGAACACATCCCAGGGATGCCGAGAAGTTTGTCTCTAATGCCCTACAGGCAGTTCTGCAACGATGACATTGTTCTAGTACCTTTTTCTCTCTTTGTTATAGAATCATACGCAAGTCTATGCCCCTCTAAGACTACACTACTAAACACACACACATATGAATAATGGTTTTATGTTGGGAGATTAGAATCCTACTTTCTGCCATTGGGTTATTCTATTATGGAAAAAAAACAGATTATAAATTCTACTAAGTTGAATTTTTGGATGTCACAAAACCTATTAATATATAGATAATTTTAAGAGGTTTACCCTCTGCAGAGTTGTGATTTTAGGCTTGATTTTAATACCTAAATTAAATAAGGATTCCATAATGCTTTGGACCTTTATTGGGACCCCAAACCCTACAAACTTCTGAGTAGATCTTTCTCAAATAAAACGGCTGTGACAAACCTGCTTTTTACAAATAGCCTATAAAAGTTGAAATGTAGTTTTCATATACTTGTATCATTTTGTATTAATGGCATCCATATTCTGCTCATCATTCTCAATTCACTGTTTTCAAAAGGTGTGATATAAATAAAGCTAGTTAATAAATACCAACATTAACCAAAAATTAAGTAATTTAGAAAATAAATGTCTAATAAAATGACATCTATCAGAGGTCTAAGCAAATCTCGTTTCAACTTCAGTGATGATGGGCCCAAACTTAATGCAGAGGCAAAAAGATATTTGCTTTGAGACAAGAAAACGGGTGAATGTTAATTTACTTTCTCTGTTTCTCTGGTCAGCATACTCACATAAATAAACAGATGGATTTTGAATCCATAAATACTCTTATTACTTATTGTATATATGTTTTACTATATAACATAATTTTTAAAATAAAAAGGAACCCAGAGAAAAGAAGACATTTAGGGGTCAATATTGCAACATTAATGCTAATACCTTGAATTTTATCTCTCTATCTCTCTATATATTTTGATGCTAGTATCTTCAGTCTAATTTGTTATTAATCAGTAAAACTTTCAATGCTAAATGAGCTCTTCTTACAAGTATCTCCATCTCCTGAGCAGCAGGTCCACAGTAGTGGGTAATTTCGTGAAAATCTTCTCAGGTAATTTGCAATCCTTTATTGTAATTTATTTGTGATTTTCTGAAGCAAATAAAATGGTTTAGAAACACGACTCTTTGTGTATGTGCATAAATATGTATGCGGGTAGACATAGATAGACTAATAGATACGGATAGATAGGTGATGGATCACTAGACAGATGACGGTGATAGATGATAGATCGATCATAATCTACAACAGTGTGTAGCTCAAGAGATCGTGTGACTACCTTGTACAAATCCCCTCCTCTGTATTCGCTAAGATACAGTTATCAGCCAGCAAATTTTTACAGGGTGAGTTGCATAAATGAGTGGCAGGGGAGTTCTTCCTGTTTCTGTGCATCTTACGTTAAACCCATGTGTTTCCTTTTTCTAAGAAATTGGCCGTATGTCCTGGATTTAGCTAAAGAAACTTGCTTGGTATCATCCTAGTCTATTCTTGAGCTGTCTTGTTTCCAGTACTTCTGAATATTTGCTAATACGAGTAGCATTTCACTGAAAGAACAGCGTGGCTTCTGCTAATTTAGATAACGCCTTAAAGTTGGCATCTCTTGCCAGTGTTCTATGTGCACTTGTACAGAAGCGCTTATGGCTACCTGTCTTGGGTAACTCCAGACTTCTAGGTCGAGATGTAGCCACGCGTTTCACCTGCTCTCTGCTTGGCTAACTCATCCACACACACTCTACGCTCCCAAGTCTTGGCTCCGTTCTTCTCTTTGATTTGTTTTTAAGCCACGTTTTCCAAACACCATGATTCTATCCAAGGGGCCATTCAAGGATTGCCTGCCTGCTTTTGAAAGGGATCTTCATTCTTTACAGTATCAGCGAGACCAGAGAGAAACGGACAGGAAATGAGTTACGTTGGTTGTTATTCAAGCTCAGACACAGTTTGTGCCGTCTTCCGGAGAAAAGCCTGACAATCCTGATTTGTGCCAAAGTTGCTCATCTCAGAGTTTAAACTGTGAGAGCTATGATGTAACGGGAAGTTAAAAGCATGCGCCGCTCCTTCAAAGGACTCCGGGTAGAGTGGTGTTCAACTCCAAGCACCCACATGGGCTTGTTCCAGTAGATTCAAGGCCCTCTTCTAGACTTTACACATACGATTACAGGCAGAGATGTAGACGAAATACCTACATACATAAAGTAAGTAGATAAACAAATAAACGAAGAGCCAAGAGTTAGTAACATAAGGGAAACCACTGCTTTTACTTCTGTAATATCCTTTATGGTATTAACAGGATCATTTTGACTAAATATATATGTTCGTCCACAACGTTTAAAGGACTGGTTTTCTGAAAAATTAGGAAAAGACAAAACAGTCCTATGAATATTGTTTTAATTAGATCCAGGACACTAGTCCATATCAGGTATCCCTGAATGGATTTATGTCTCAATGTTACTTAGTGCTATCTGTTTCAGATGTGTCTGGATATATATAGCCAAGCAGACTTATGTTCCCGTGTGTATTTAGCATCACCCTCTCGTTCCGCAGTTTCACAGACATCGTGAGTCCTCTTTGAGATCCATGAGGGTGCACTCTGTAGTTTGAGTATTATTTTGTTTCATGGTTGGCTTTGTTGTTTGTTTGTTTATAAAGTGAACTTTGGCAGCAAGGAAAGAAGCTGGTTTGGAAATTAGATAAAATACAAAAATAGACTCAATCATCCTATGCTTTTTATCACCTTTCTGCAAGACCATTTCCACATTCCTTCCCTAACTCTGTCCTTTAAGGATGTTGATCATCTATGAAACAGAAAAAGTCCCAAGGCTCCAACTGGAGGTACCAACCACCCACTGCTTGTACCCCTAAGCCCAGGCAGAGAGCTAAGAGATGGATGTACAGTTAAAGAGATGGATGTTTTTATCTCAGATTTTCTCAGCACCCATTAATCTGAATGTACAAACACGTCTCATTAGCTGTAATGGCCATATTTCCCTGGCTCATTGCCTTCACCTGCTCTGGACGACCTTTGATTTCTGTGTCCTGCCCCTCATGTGTTTCTGGGTGTCCATATGGGCTTTTTCACATGCATTTAGGAAAGTACCTGACACTAGTGGGCTCGGTGCCACAGTTACTCCCGAGGTGTTTCCACAGCTCTACTCTATACAGACGCACTGGGGAACTGTGCTGCCAGGGCCCGAGTCTCTCTTATTGCTGTGCAGACTGGGTATCAGTAAACTGGGCATCATCTCTCAGTCTCTCCTATTGCTGTGCAAACTGGGTATCAGTAAACTGGGCATCATCTCTCAGTCTCTCCCATTGCTGTGCAGACTGGGTATCAGTAAACTGGGCATCATCTCTCAGAATGATCATTTTCTTCTGGGAATGAGGCCTTCATGCCTAGTTCTTTCTTCAGTTAAAGCTGCAAC
Source organism: Dicrostonyx torquatus (assembly GCA_028555095.1). Taxonomy (NCBI): domain Eukaryota; kingdom Metazoa; phylum Chordata; class Mammalia; order Rodentia; family Cricetidae; genus Dicrostonyx; species Dicrostonyx torquatus. The sequence goes on from JAQHUG010000006.1 coordinate 13,036,059, forward strand.
TTGTGATCCCGGGCTGGGCTAGGTGTTTGCAGGTTTCTTTGGCCTCTTATCCAAAGGATTGAGATAAAGGCTTATCCTGATTGCAGAGAAGCAAGGGAACTTTATTCCAAGCAAAACAATAGATTGGCAGCTGGACACACTAGTCAAGATGCTCAGAAGCTCTAGTTACAGGTACAGCGTTCATTTCTATGAAGTCTAAAGAAAAGAGGAGGGGCTTATTACTAAGGCTTGTGGGGTTCTCTGTTTTGACTGGCAGATTGAATTCTGCCACTATTTCTCTTCTGTGCCTGTTTCTTCCTCTGTATTTGATTTTAATCACATTGTGCCTAATTATACATTGGCATAAGACAGTGACTATGGGATTCTCCATAAAGGTTGATGTGGGGACAGGATTCCACCTTTTTACATTTAAAGCCAACCAATCTAAGTCAGGTTGGTTAATTTGCTGTTGTACCCAGACAGAAGTGGGATGTGGTTGAAAGGACTGTCTAAACCTAATGGTTGTCAAGAAGATAAATGCATTCCATTGTTCAGACATTGTGTGGCTGGAAACACATCTGGCTCCTAGGTTACTAACAGGTCTCAAGGCTGGTTGTCCAGAGAGGGGGTATGTGCACAGTATGTACAGGTATGGATCTCAGGCTCCAAAATACATTATTATTAGAAAAGGGGTGAGCGTACACCCTGTGCCGAGTTGTTATGTGACTTTATTCCTGGGGAGATGTAAATAGACATCTACTCACGCCAGACTGGGAATCCACGACAGACCAAAGATACCACCCAGGTTGAACTGGGTGAACCAATGAGTTTCTGGAACTTCTCTCACGAGCAGGAATGACTCAGAGACAGCTGCATCAGCAATGCCCACCCCAGCATGGATAACAGCTCGTGGAAACTGCCAACCCGGAGCTCACTGTGCAACCTGCATGTGGCTCAGCAGATCAGAGCATCCTTTTCAGATGGCTCCGTTGGCTCACTCCTCTTTCAGGAAGCTCAGCTGGTCTCTGCCTCTTTCAGTCTGTGCGGGCTGCTCTGAGTCTCTTCCAGGCAATTCGCCTGGTTTAAAATTGTCTTCTAGAAGTCCTCGCTGTTGATCTGTGCCCAGGGAGGGATGGGGATGGTGAATCTGCTCGGTTTTAGGAGCTTCCTGAAGCTGTTGGGTTGTTTCCTTCCTGAGCTTAACAAACTTTCCTTAGTACGCTGTTGCTTCATCCCTCTTTTGATAGCCTATGTTTTAGCTAACTTCCCTAAAAAATGGAAGTTTTTTTTTTTTTTTTTAGTCTCAGAGGAAATTGCTACCTAACACCAAAACAGCTCCAGGTTGATATTTTTGTTTCTGTGTCAGATTCCATGGGGGTTGTGCTGTTGTTGTTTTGTTCTTTGTTGTTGTTTCCCTTGAGCACCACAAATGACCCTCTGGCAATTCATGCCAAGAGTTGAGTTATTCTGTGATACTCATGGGTCAAGGTTGGAGGGTTCCAAGTATAAAAGCCTTCATTGCTGTGGTTTGGTACCCTACTTTCTCAGCTCATGAGTGTGTCTTCCAGGACAGAACATCCTTTAATCCCATTGTTTAGGGATTTTTATGAATGTTCTAGGATGCTGGTGTAGGAGGGTCCTTCTGTATTTCTGTTGCTTTCATTGGTTGAATAAAGAAACTGCCTTGGCCTTTTGATAGGGCAGCCCTTAGGTGGGCAGAGTAGACAGAACGGAAGGCTGGGAGAGAGA
>JAQHUG010000006.1:13041315-13062794 GCA_028555095.1 Dicrostonyx torquatus
CCCTGGGAACACTGGCTTACACACTTCTATCACCCCCCCACTCCCCGCACTGTGAACACTGGCTTACACACTCCTACCCCAACCCCCTACTCCCCGCCCTGGGAACACTGGCTTACACACTCCTACCCCCCACTCCCCGCACAGGGACCCAGGCACTACCTTTCTTCTTATGTCTCATAGCTAACTTCAGTGAGGGACTAGATAGCTGCTCACTGGATTAGAGTGCTTGCCATTCTTCTGAAGAACCCAAGTTCAGTTCCCAGTCCTCACGTCGGGTGGCAGACAACCTCCTTTGACTTCAGACTTGAGGGACCAGAAGCCCTCCTCCGGCCTCCATCGGTACCTGAACCCACTTGACGTACATTCACACAGACATGCAGAAACTCGTGCATATATTTATTTTATAAAAGAAGACCTGTTAAAAGTCACTTGAGTATATATGAAAAAATATATTGCAAAATATAAACTGACTCACTTGTACTTTAAAATACTGTAGTAAGTCTACCTCAGTCTGAAAGGATCTTCAGCTTTGAGCCATTCAGCCATATTATACACTTAAATCTCTTCGGAGAGGGAACTGGGGCGCTGTCTCATTTTTCTCCTCTAGTTTGGGAGTTAAAAGCATTGTTTAAAATCAAAAGGCTGCTCTTAAAAGTGAGGTGGGTAGGAGGTTAGAGGGGAGCTATGAGTGGGCTGCTCTAGGCTTGCATTATGAAAGAACCCAGACAAACAATCTTGCTTCAGAACCTTGTGATTCATTGCATAAAGTTTCAGGAAGGCAGATTGGAAGACAGCTGGCTAAGGGTGTTGTCATCCTGGAGAGTGTTTCATGGCAGACGTCTGTCCTAACCAGCCAAAGATGAAGAAAGGAGGAAAATAAGGCACTGCTGTCCCTTCATTTCATAAGTGACAATAATGAGAAGTCGTCCTCCCACAGGAACTGCCGGATGACGACACCTAATCAGCAGGGATTGTCCAGCCAGCATGTGCCACTCACCAGAGCCTCCAAAAAGGTCCTCATCCTCCTTTCTCACATCCTTACTTCCTGTCCTTGTTCCCAAAGGATGAGCGTGGTGAGGACCAGAACAAAGAACCTTGCCAGAGACAGGTCTAAAATGACAGCCCAGAAGAGTGTCACTTCCGTGTGTTGAGGACAGTCAAGGGAGCTGCACCATGGAGAAGAGAAATGTTAAGTTTTAATTTCATAAAAGGGATGCAGAGCTCTCCGAGGAGGTAGACAACACTATAAGCCAAGAAGAGTTCTCCCAAAATGTGTTGTGGAGAGTCGCGTGTCCTCATCCTCGCTGGGATGGTGATTCCAGCCTTGCATATTCTCTTTCCAGCACAGCCTGGACCTTGGGTGGCTAGTCACCCATTTGAGGTATAGGCAAGCCAGTCGGGAGCTCAGGCTTCTCTGAGGAGTGAAAAGGCAAGGATGCTCTTTCGAGCTAAATGCAAGCTCTACTTCTTATTTGTTATAAGAAAAAACAATCTGTGTTTGTACTCAAAAGTCTGGGCAAACATTTGTGGGGCAAGGGCCAGCTCTACAATGCAAAGGGTAAAGGGTGACATTGCATGTTCCGTGAGCCAGGTGTTTACAGGAGTCTGTGGAGCGCACACAGCCTCGTCTAGCCACTGTGTAATATGTTCTTATTGACCCACCCTCAGCTAGCAATCAAAGTTACGAAAGAGGTGTGGTCAGAGGCTGCTGGAGTGCTGTCCAGTTTCCAACACCCACGCGAGGATTCATGGAAAGTACACTCAGAGAGTAGAAAAGAAACCCAGGGAAAAGCTGGAGGGGTTTAGGTTACACATAAAATATTAGGTTGCTGCCAGGTACAGAAAAGATTATATGTCATCCAAGAGAAGCAGGAAGTGCATTTGAAGAGTCTAATTTTCTGCTTATTGGTTCCTTTTATAAATTGCAATCAATGATATTCTGTGAGCAACAACACAAGATCAATTGTAAAACAGTTCATAATCCGTGGACAGCATTGTAAAGTATAGTTTGCCAGACAATAACGGGAAGGGTTTCCATGCATTGGGATCCCTTCCCCTCTAACAGTCAGGGGAGGGTCCATGATTCACTTGTAATGCAGTAGAGTGATCAGTTCTCTCCCCATCCAAAGTTCCTGGTGTTTGGCCTTAGGCGACTGATGCCATCACGCTATAGAACAAGATGTCTAGATGAGGGGCTTCTAGTTTCGAGGCTCCCCTACCCTCAGTTTACTATATAAGGCGGTTCTTAGACCTAAGACCCACTCCAGTGCCCTGGGAGGGCCTCTTCACAGCAGTGGAGATGGCAGTTGCCAGACCCCTTGCAGTTAAACCATGTTCTTCTCTGCCTTAAGCTCTAACCTGCTGACGTCACGCGTGACTGGCTCCCTGCGACTCGGCTTCTCGGGGACCGTTTGTTCACTTCTCACATGACTGGCATCATGACCAGGCTTCCAGGTGGGCAGGACACGCATCAGAATGATTGATGTCAAAGAGACGTTTGCAAGCGTTAGCTTTCTCTGTGTCCCCGAGCTCGTAGTTGTCAGAGTGAAGAACGCCCCCAGTTCCTATGCTAGGAACACCATGGCAGTCAGATTCAGAATCCTAACCAAGAAATGGGACCTGGGAAGTGGGTCACTTCTAGTAATTGAATTAGATGAAAAGGGAATTGGGGAAAAGCGAGGTTTGATATAGGCTCTGAAAACCTTAGCTGTATGAGCGTGTAGGCTGGGTGCCAGCTGAGCAGGCAGCTTTCATGGCTAGCAGTCTTGAGTGCAAACACACCTGCACTCAGGCCCCAGTTTCTACGCACGAATGTGATTTCCCTTCGAAACACAACTCAATACCTGACTTCACTCTTAAGTGACTTAATTAGAAATCAGCGACCCTCCTCTCTTCCTTTTGGATCCTCTCTCCTCTCCTGGTGCAAAGACAGTCGTGTTCATGCACACTTGAGCTTGGCTATCCGAGGTACCTCTTCCCCCATGGCAAAGTGCTGTGGTAGGGACACCCCCTTAGACCCACTGCGGACGTGTTTCTGTCCTCACGATTTCTGCATCCCACTTGGGAGCATTAAATACTTTCAGGGTTCTTGAAGCTCTGTCTACAGACACCGCGGCCTTTCTTTTTGCTTGGTTCTTGGCCATCACCTGGCACTCCATGTTGGAAGAGAAAATCAAGGCTGGGGCTTTTCGGCAGTGTACTTCTTTTTCCTCGCCTCCATCTTATTTTCAAAGGCGACGGAAGGTGAAGCTTGAAGAGGTAGAGGGTGACATTCCCTGTTTCTCCAAAACGTTTTATCTAAATGTTGAGCCTCTCTCTAGTCCGTCTGTGACTGTAGAGAACTTTCCCTTGTCCTTTCCGCACCCTGGCTAGTAACTCCACCAATGACAGCACTGTGTAGTTAAGATAAAGAATTACAGCTCAGTTGAGAGGAACTTAGGGCCAAATAACGCAGAGAGGTGGGGTCAGAAGAAAGCAAGGAAGACAAAAGTTCATGGATTCGCTTGCCTATTGCATTGGCATCCATGGACACAGCAGAAAATAAGGGAGGGCAGAGGAGGGCATCGGAACTCCGACTTTAGACCCGTTGGCTTCTTCCAGATTATTGCCCAGCCATAAAGAGGGGGAGGAAATAGCTAATACAGAAAGAGATAAACAAGGGAACGAGACAGTTTCTCTTGAGTAGTCCCAAAGGCCCTCTTCAGACAGAGGCACCAAAAATCGCAGTACACTCAACACGGACAGCCTGAAATGCCTCTTTTTTTTCCTATTTATTTATTATGTATACAATATTCTGTCTGTGTGTATGCCTGCAGGCCAGAAGAGGGCACCAGACCCCATTACAGATGGTTGTGAGCCACCATGTGGTTGCTGGGAATTGAACTCAGGACCTTTGGAAGAGCAGGCAATGCTCTTAACCACTGAGCCATCTCTCCAGCCCCCTGAAATGCCTCTTTCTGGTCCATGTTACTGCTGTAAGAAACATTGCACACCTGAGATTCATCAGAGTTGAGAATCGGGACAGCAAGCTTGGCAGAGGTCTATGCGCTACCATTCAGTTACCGAGCTGCTTCAGGCTAGGGGCTGGAGGTTGAAACATACAAACTCACGGAGACAGGGAGACAACACAGAGAGACAGAGACAGGGACCTCTAGTCATTGGTAAGAAGCCCTTTATTCAGTAGCACCATGGAGACTTATATACACAACAGTCAGGTGGGCCAACAGGTGAAAACCTTATTCTCTGATCCTTAAGGCAACACGTGCTCCTGAATCAGAGCTTTCAGTAACTCACATCAGAGATAAAGATCTCCAGCAGCCAGCGAAGAGCAGCTGGCGGCCATGACTCCAAATGGTCCCAACAGCAGAGGACTCCAGAGTTGCAAGTTTACTTGCATTCTTGTTGCTATGATAAAAAGTCACATGTGAAGCAACTTACGGTGAGGGGAGGGGAGAAGGATTTGATTTCTATTGCCTTACAATTTGAAAAAGGGACACAATCAGGAAGTCATGGTGTCATGAGTGTGGGGTAGCTCGTCACCTCGCAGCCCCAGTCAGGAAGCAGAGAGTCCATGGGAATTTGGGCTGCTTTAATGACACACTTTATTCCAGAAGATTACATCTCATGAAGCTTCTCAAACAGGTCTAACGACTTTGGACCAGGTATTCAAACAACGTGGGGAAGGTTTTCCATTCCATCCACCTCATTCCCACATTCCCCAGGCCTCCTTAGGCCCCTGGATATATCATAATGAGAAATATATCCATTCCAGTCTTCAAAGTCTCCATAGTATTAAAGCCCATTGAAAAGCCCAAAGTTCACGGTCTCTTTTCATACTCAGGGCAGTCTCTTAACGACCAGCCCCCAGCGGGGGAGCCTCAACTCCTTCAGCTGCTCGTTCGTCATCTGAGGCCGATGATGGAATCATCTAGACTCCAGTGACCTTGGAGAATCTTACCCCTCCAGTTCTTTTGTGTCTAATACATGTGACCCCTTTTGGACCGCCTGCCAGTTTCTCCAGTGGCCATCCCATGGTCCGGACATCTCTGACATTCTGAGCGCTCCATTGCAGTTTAGGCTTCCCTGTCCCAGCTCCGTGCAGCGGCCTCTCAGAGCCTTCTCCCAGGGAATCTGACTGGGCCTCATATTGCCCGGCCTCAGAACCTTGGCACAAGCCCCCATGGGTCCCTCCCTCATACAGCTTTCATATTTGCAGAGTTGGTACCACAGGGCTTTCCGCTGACTTACTCTAAAGGCAGCTTGTGCCCGTGGAGCACAGTTGTGGTGGCCTCTGTGTCCAGACCCTGGTGGAAAACACTTTCTAGGCTATTGTCAAGTAAGAAACTACTCCAGCGGCATTCTGACTTCAGGCTGACTTCTCTCAAATGAATTTGTGTTTTAACGAGTTGGAGCCTTCGGTTGGTGGTTTCTTTCCCTGGAGAAACCTGTCTACTGTCTCAGTGTAAAATGTGAGCTTTCTCCTTAATTATGGTAATCACTTTAACATTTACACCCTCTTCCTCTGCACCGTAATTACAACTGCACCCTCCCTCACCTCCTGTCTTCACGATACTGCAGTTCTCATATCTGCCTGTGTTTGTTGTTGCTGTCACTGTGGACCTGGGTAAGAGCCGTGAGCAGTAACCGTGACACAGCCAGAATGCTCTCTTGTCTGGGACATTTCTCCACTGGAGAAATCAGTGTGTTACTTTTCAACTCAGTCTCAAGCTCTCAGGGCGTAGACAAAGGACAACCAGATTCTGATGGAGCCTCTATTCACATCTGAAGCTTATGGAGGCAGGATTCCTCATTTCTCTTGGTATGGTTATTGTGAGCTCCCACCAGACGGGTACACTTAGCTACAGGCAGTATTCTATGGATTTTCTACTTTGACATTCCAAATTCTTCACCTTTTCTTTCATAAACATGTCCCTAAACTTACTAAGAACTGCATGGATGGGCCCCATTCCTTGGTATCATTTTCTGTCTTAGGAACTTTATTAGTTTCTATGTCAAATTAACTAGAAAAATCAATTCAGGAAGTAACACATTTATTTTGATCTATAGTTTAAGAAAGGTTTCTGTCCTTCATAGTGAGGGAGGCAGGGCGCCGTGTTCACGAGGCAATTGATTTTTATTGCATTCACGTAAGAAAGAAGAGAACAGACAGTAAGTGGACCTGAGTGTAAAATTTCAAGACTTGCTTCCTGTCACCCAGTTCTTCAAGTAAAACTCTGTCCCCTGAAAGTTCATCACCTTTTAAAACCATGCCATCAGCCAGACACCAAGTACTCGAACCCATGGCCTACAGGAGACATTTCGTATTCAAACCACAGCAGTGAGAAACGGCCTGTACTTGGAGAACAAGACAGTACCAGGTAACCAAAGGCCACAGGAGGGAAAGGCATCTGTGGTGAATAGTCTGGAAATAAGATAGTCTCAAAAACGTGGAGATTTGCCTGATGGTGGTGGCGCATTCTCTTCATTCCAGAACTCGGGAGGCTGAGGCAGGCGAATCCCGTGAGTTTGAGGCCAGCCTCCTCTGCAGAGCAAGTTCCAGGACAGCCAGGGTTATTACACAGAAAAACTCTTGTCTCGAAACCCACCCACCGCAAGTGGAGATTGTTGGTGAAGGAGTGATTACGTCTGTGTGATGTATTAAAGAAGTGGGCATCAGCCTGCGTGTGTCTGCAGAGGGTAGGTTCTAGATTTAGAATCTTGGACCTGGTTCCAAAGACGATGAAGTAATGAGTGGAACTGGTTGGTGAATAAATGAAGTCAAGGTGAAGGGCATTGCACTTGAGGAAGTTAAGCGAAGCCAAATTCAGGGATGAGTCATTATTGAGGATGTTAAAGTTGCCAAAAGGGAGATTAAGATTGAAAAGAAAGCCGAGCCAATGCTGAAGTCATTGAGAAAAGACGCTGTGTGACATCGGAGGTGGAGTAGGGCATTGCTAACTAGCCTTTGCACATAAATTCTTCTAAGCAATAAATTGATATTGATATACTACGGCCATTTTATATCTACATCATCTGTATGTGTCATTCAAATGTATATATATACATATATATATAAAACCACCCATAGTATAAGACACCGGCATACCCTGGTTCCATAATACTTAATGTTTTACATGTTCATCTGCCTCTGTATCCTGAATATTTTGTTTGTTTGATTGATCAATTGTTTGTTTATTTCGAAGCATTCGTGATTGGTGGTTGGGTTTGATGCTCGGACATAAACAGCTTTGCCTCATTTTTTTAAAGGCAAATTTTCTTTGGCTTATAATTATCGGCCTTTATTGGTTTGACAGTTGTGTTAGACTCTTTGAGATTTGTAGACATTGGTATGTTTCTAGAAATGATAATGGCAGTCCATGGAAGGGGTCCTGAGGCCTCTCTCTGGTCTTGTCCATTCATTATTCAGCAAATGAAAAGTATTTTCATTAGGCATTACTCCAAGCATTAGATAATATGGTTGGCATGTTAGAAAATATCTCTTTGTACTCAAAAGGTTTCCATTCTCTTGAATGGGATCTAAGGTTGGGATAGATGACAACATAATTTGACTCCTACTCAAAGGAGGATGAGCCTAAACCTGGAGAATAAGCCAAGGTCATCCAACAACAAAGCCGGAAATGAACATCAAGGAGAGAGAACAACCCCTTCAAAGACCTCCAAGTGTTAGCTTGTGACGTGGGGGGAGCAGAGCTATGTCTGAGGTATGGGTGAATGGGAGTGTGAGGAAGAGAATCATTAGTAAGTCAATTACCCTACAGGCCAGTGTTCGGTTTCATTTTAAGAGCATTAAGAGGACAATTCAGGACAATGTGTGTGTTTAGAGGGGTATTTTTGTCATTGCTGCTGTTTCCAAAGAGAATTCTTGACTGATGATGTAGCTCTAAGACCCCCACATTCCAAATGATACCCCACCCGCACAGTCCCTTTCCCGTTTCTGTGATTGCTTGTTTCTGTCCCCTCTGCTCTCGCCTCTTCCCAAGCAGTTCCTTCACCTTTGCTAGCAAGCAAGGCTGTAGACAGCCGGAAGCTCTCGGCTTTCCTTCTTTACCGTCTCCAAGCTCTCACCGACCCCTTCCTCCCAACTATCTCGTCTCAATTCTCTGTTTTCCTTGATAACAAAATCCTAGGAGGGTCCCTTTCTTTAACTCCTTTCTTTTATTCCCTCATGGGCAAAGGCCTTGGTTCTGGCTGTACCCTTTCCTACAATGTGCCCTCACCAGAATTCCTACAACTTCCTTATCAACTGGCTTCAGGTCTCTGCTTAAAATGTCACCTCAATGAAATGGCCATGAACTCCTGTCTATCAAACACCCTGGCCTGCCTGACTCTTACTACTATTTCAAGTTTTATATAACGTTCCATATTAGTTAGCACCAATATTGTTCGTTCAGGACCCCCCCCTCTCTGATTTATTTTAATTTTAATTTTTGAGACAAGGTCTTACCCAGGCTATCTTTAAACTCACACATTCTTCTTGTCTCGGCCTCCCAAGTTCTGGGACTATGGTATGAGCTATCACACCTGGCAGTATGAACACTCTTAAGCCCTGTTGAACATTAAAAGCCATGTCTGTTCTAATATGCAATGCCCTGACCACCACACACCAAACATTACTTAGAGTGCAGAGTAGTTGAGAGGAACTGTACCTCTGACTGGAAGATTTGACAAAGTTGGGTTCTTCTGCTTCAGTCCTGATGATTCAAGAGTTGTGGTGGTTGAGTAAGAATGGCCGCATAGGCTCATGTACTTGAATGTCTGGTCACCCGGGAGTGGCACTCTTTTGAAGGTTTAGGAGATGTGGCCTTATTGGAGGAAGTGTATTGTTTAGAGTGGACTTTGAAGTTTGAAAAGCCCAAGCCAGGCCCAGTGGCTTGCTCTTCCTGCTGCCTGCAGATCTGGATGTAGAACTCTCAGCTCCTTTTCCAGCACCGTGTCTGCCTGCGTGCTACCATGCTTCCTGCCGTGACGGTAATGGACTAAACCTCTGTAACTGTAAGAAAATCCCAATCAAATGTTTTATTTTCTAAAAGCTGCAGTGGTTATGGTGTTTCTGCATAGCCTGCGCAGGCTAAGAGTCACACTCACTGTACCACGTGTGACGCTACAAAGTGTAGCCACTTCCTCATCATGATCTCCAATCCTAACAACCATAGACACGGATGCTTCCCAACCCAAAAGAAGACAACTTGTCACAGTAGAATCCAAGCACAGGAAGAAGCCCTGTGTTGTTGCTACAGGAAGCTGTTCCTATCTGTGGCAAATAGCCTGGGTGAGTTTAGGAATTAGGCCTCAAAGTCCTGTTGGAGGCATGGGTTTATAGTACACAGGAGAATGAAGCATTTTGCATGCTGGGAAAACCACGGTACAGATATAACATGATTGGCTGAGACGCCAACTGGGATAACCAAGCCCAGGTGTGAAGGCTGCATCTGTGAGATGCTGTCATCCTTGAATGCGGTGATTTCTTACTCCCATGCAAACTAGATAGGCACATCCCCACCTTAGCAATCTGAATCTTATAGGAAAGGGCACTCCAGCCATTACTGGGTGGAGACTGTGACAGTACCCAGTCTCAGCTGCAGCTAACCATGATGTTCTGGCACGACTAAGATATAGTCAAGAATCACTCAGATTTGGGTACAGGGACCATGACTTCTGGCCACTGTGGGAGTTCCTGTCAGCTCTGTGCCATCCTTGCTTTTGCTCCTGAGATGACATCGAATGAAACCCCTAGCTTTCCTTCCCAGAGAATGTAAGGGATGCATACCTGGGGGAGAGATGAGAAGGAGAAAGTCCATCAAGTCCTTGGCAATCAGGGGCAGCAAAGGAAGAGAACAGGGAGGGATGTTAGACTGGGTCGTCATGAGCCTGCCTGGTCTGGCAGAGTGGCCCTGCAGCTGGGCATTGATCCTTGAGTCATCTGGTCTCACATCACATGGATCATGTGCTTTTCTTCTTGCTGTACTGGAACACCTAAATGCAACAGTTATTTGGAGGACACATAAAGTGACAGGTCAGCCAGAGGCCCCTGATGAAAATAAAATAGAATAAAATAAAGGTAACAATTGAGGATTATACCTGGAGTCAACATCCAGGCCTCCACAAGCTCGTATGAGTGTGGACCCGCCCACCCACACACTCACATGCCCGCCTACCCACACAGACGCACACACACACACACAAACACACACACACACACACACACACACACACACACACACGAAATCAGGGTAAAATACACTGGTGGGGGACAATTCTGTATTCTGTCAATCATGGTTTAAATAAATGCTAATTGGCCAGGCAGGAAATATAGGTGGGAAAACCAGACAGGAAGTAGAGGTGAGAACAGGAGAATTCTGGGAGGCAGGAAGCTCCCTTGCCACTCCTGTGCAGACCACCGAAGAGGCAACATGTAAGCTGCCCTGCTGAGGAAAGGTACTGAGCCATGTGGCTAACATAGATAAGAACAATGGGTTAATATAAGTTATAAGAGCTAGTAAGAAGTCTGAGCTAATGGGCCAATCAGTTTATAACCTATGGAGATCTCTGTGTGATTTTCTTTGGGGCTTGCTGGCTGTGGGGTACCGGATGGGACAGAAACCCCAACAAGCGGGCCCTCATGTTACAATACACCCCTATGGTTATAACTCCTACTAACCCATCGCTCGTGATTTCACCCACACTCATTGATGCTGTTTTGTAAGTTGTGCTGGCTAGACTTCCTTTAATGGAGGCCAGTGATGTGGAAGTATAAGTCAAATAAACCCTCTCTGCCTCCAGTACCAAAGTCATGGTGTTTCATCCCAGCAATAGCAACCCTGACTCGGACATGTGTTTGGTAATGATCTTCAGTCCTTACTCATGTATGCTTGACGAGGTTGCTGTGACCACCTCTCAGAGTTGTCCAATTCCAAGTTGGTCTGTCACCTCCAGTGTATTCTTGCTGTGTTCCTCTTCTGACGCTAAATGAGGGTGTCTCATGTCAGCACAGCGCCATTAGATATTATCACACAGAAGCTGTGGGAAATGAGGTTTGGTCAAATCATGCCGCATGTCATCCCGGTGACCTCCTTTTGTTCTAAGGCAACACTTGCCTTTCTTCCGGTGACCTCCATGTTTAGCCAACTGATTGTATTTTGCATGAAAATCAGCACGGCTTTCCTAGTTTACTTTTGCTATCAGTGTAATGCAAAAGCTATTTTCCTGAATTAGGCTGCATTTCATTAATCTTTTAAACATGAAATTATGATGGTTCAAGGTTAATAAGATTTAAGGATATGTGTTACTTAAATCATGACATGTTTCAAAGATATTTCTCAAAATCACTATTTTTAATATTGTGGAAGTACAAATTAGATTTGAAGTTTGGCAAACTTGGTCAAAATCTAGTTAGATTACTGGGTGTTTTATATGTGAAGAATTCAGGGCATTTAAGAATGGAATTGGGGAATTATAGATTAAGTTTTCTCATTAGGGATATGATTGATATTCACTAGGAAAGTCAACAGATGTGAAGCCATGAGAAGGAGAGATGATTGAGATGATTTTGTTGGCCAGGGTACCACATGGTTGCCTTTCATACCTAGCTCAACTGTATTGTCATCGCCTTCATTCATTCTACATTCATTGATTCCGTTATTTATATTCAGAATCTCTAGTATGTCAGACATGGTATTAGACACTAAGGATACAGTATGGCTGCAGGCTTGTGAGTGTCATGCTAGGAATTTTCACAAAGTGCTGTGGGGGTCAGACGAGCTGATAATAGCTGCTGCCTGTCCAAGGGGATCTTGGAAAGTGTCCGGGACATCTTGCAAGTGAAGCACTACCCAGGTGCACAGTTTGGATGATCTGAAGGTCAAATAGTAGTTGACTAGGTGACAGGAGAAGGGAGTTTCAAAGTCATTGTTACAGGCGACGTATTTGCATTTCAAAAACAACTCCTGTTGTCTTCAAAATAATTTAAATATCTCATTTATTTTTAACAGAGTCTTTGAACTAAGACTAAACCCTGAAAATGAGTTGCCAGATCATAGACATTCAAGAAAACAAATTATAAAATGAGAAAGTTAGATGGAGATTGTGGCTGACAAGGGTCCATTTCAATGCAGCCAAGTCATTTAAGAGATAAATGAATATACTTTATTTCTACTGATTTTTATAGTTAATTATTATTATTATTATTATTATTATTATTATTATGGTTTTCAGAGACAGGATTTCTCTATAGCTTTGGAACCTGTCCTGGAATTCACTCTATAGATCAGGCTGGCCTCGATCTCACAGAATCGCCTGCCTCTTCCTTCCAAGTGCTGGGTTTGAAGGCATGCACCACCACTGCCCAGCCATGATTAGTGAGTCTAATTTGAAACTTTATTTTAACAATTCCCAGAGATCAGAACGTGGAAAAGGAGTGAGCTCTCCTGAGAAATATATTAGGGAGGGTAATTCTGGTTTCTCTCCTTCCCCCGGAATTAGGCGTCTTCACAGCTCATGAGACTGTCCTGGATCCATGCACACATGTGGGTTGCACAAGTGTGGTAGGAAGCCGCTTGTTCATTTCTGGCTTCCCAGACCTGAAATAACCACACAGAAACCGTATTAATTACAACACTGCTTGGCCTATTAACTTATGCATTTTTCCAGCTCACTCTTATCTCTTAAATTAGCCCGTTTCTATTATTTTATATTTTACCATGAGGCTAATGGCCTACCAGCCAGGTTTCAGCTGGCTTTCTGCTCTGGCAGCTCCATGGCGTCTCTTTACTCTGCCTTCTTTCTCCCAGCATTCAGTTTAGTCTTCCCCTCCTAGCTCTACTCTGCCCTGTCACAGGTCCATGCAGATTCTGTATTCATTAACCAATAAAAGTGACACATATACAGAAGGACTTCCTACATCACACACACAGTTCCCATGCCATCCTGCAGACAGTGCAGCTACCCCCAGAGCAAGTGGATCCCCCTACTTTGACTGCCCTCAATTCTCGAACTCTATACATCCAGTAAGCAGAGCCCTGTGACTTGTACATGCTGGTTCTGGCTCACATAAGAATCCTGACACGCTCATTCAGAGGGGCTTGTGACATCCAGCTAATTGTATTGTGATTAAATGCATAGAAATGATTAGACCAGTGGTTCTAGGAACCTCTGATTATCACTTGTCAACTTAATTTCCATTTTGTCTCTAGGCAATCACTCCAAGCTAAATGTGGATACAACTTCTCTGCGGTTGTCAGTTAGAGAAAAATGACCACCTTCTTATCCACTGTCAGATTCGTTATAGGTGGAGGGCATTATGTAATAATTTGTAATGACTAGAATAATATATATATATATGTGTGTGTGTGTGTGTATATATATATCTTATTTTTAAAAAATTATTTTGTTTTAAATGTATGAGTGTTTGCCTGTGTGTGTGTGCACACATATGTGTGCATGCACACTTGTGTGTGTACATTTATGTCGGATGCCCAAGGAGGCCATAAGAGCATCAGATCCCCCAAAGTAGAGTTACCCAGGATTGTGAACCTCCATGGGGGTTCCAGGAAGCAAACCCAGTTCCTCTATAAGAGCATGAATTTCATTCCCCCGTATTTCAAGCCAGAGAAGAATATAACTTATAAATATGTTGAAAATTTTTTTTCTAATCTTAGTGACTTTTGTTTAGTTCTCATTATATGAGGTCTAAGAAGCTGAGTTAAAATTTAATAGATTTCTCTTAGCACCAATTCATGCTTGTTCATTTTTTCCTTACTCCCGGTTTTCTCATCTGTGAATGAAATGTTGACGTTGAATAAATGGCGGCCTTCATTCAAGCTGAAAAGCATTACCATTCCTGCTGGTGCTGTCGTTGTTCTGACCCTAAGCTCTCGTGCTGGCCCTCGGTCGCCTTAAGACAAGCTGTGTTATTTATTCTCAGAGTACCCACTTCCCTGAGTAGTTCTCGGCTGAGTTGTCTTCTGCACGAGACCTCCTTGCCTCCTATACTCTGTAACCCTCATTTGAGATGTCCATCATCCTTGCTTCTACCTGTCCAACCTCCCTGATCTGGATGTACAACCTCACAGTGCCAAAAAGTCCTGCCTGTCGCTTCAGCCCTTACAGGTTTCCACTCCCTCTCTCTATTCTGTGACTACTTGCTCATTCTGTGTTGGGTTGCTGGGGTCTCCAGCATTGGTACACCACTTCTTCCTCTCATCCCCCTCAGAAGCACTCAGACACTGTCTGCCACCCCATCTTTGTCTGATACCCTAAACTCAAGATTAAAAGAAATCATGCACGTTCATATATTGTTAACTATTGTAAATTACAAGTAAACTAGCGGTTGGGGAGATGGCTCAATAAGAACAATTATTGTATGTACAGTCATGAAGACCTAAGCACAGATCCCCAGAACACACATACAAAATCTGATATGGCCATACACACCTCTAACCCCAGCACTGATGAGAGACAGGAGGCTTGCTGCTCAGCCACTCTAGCTTCAGGTTCAGCAACACACACACACATACACACACACATACACACACATACACACACACATACACACACATATACACACACATACACACATACATATACACACATACATATACACACATACACACATACATATACACACATACAAACATACACACATATACATATGCACATACACACATACATATACACACATACATATACACACATACACACACATACACACATACACACACACACATACACAAACATACACAAACATACACAAACATACATACACACACATACACAAACATACATATACACACATACACACATACACACATATACACACATACACACATACACACACAGAGAGAGAGAGAGGGAGAGAGAGAGAGAGAGACTAATTAACTAGAAGGCAGCAAGGGCTATGTCACATTTCCCCTAAAGACCCTTAGAATAGGTATTTTATAACTGTGTATATGTTTTTAAGAGACATTCACTTTTGAGCTTTCTATGTAGGTTTTTTTTGCAGCAGGATACATTAAAGTTTGTCTGACTCTTAACCAATCCTCTACATCAGAAATGAGTAAAACGCTGTATTTTTTCACTGATTCCCAGGTGGAGACAACCAAGGCAACTAAATGGAATTCTGGAGCACTCCAGATGACATACTTCGAACCCTCCACAGTGTGGAATGTTGTCTACAACTGCACCAAAAACCTCCAGGCTCACACGCTCCGGCATCTTTCTCCTGGGTGTCTCCACCTCGTCAAGATGGGAGTAAGTCAACTTGGTTTTTGCCATTTCTCTTCATCCCATATTCCCTCCTTCCCAAATCAAACAAATGAAATACCAGAAAGCCTCATCGTTTAGTATTTATACTGAAAATTCCCTCCGCCACGTAAAGGTGAGGTCTCTTGGTTGATTGCCTGCGTATTTAGTTTGTGATATTTGAAGGATCGCATAGCCATCTGAGTCAGTCAATTTTCCTGCATCTCTGTTGAGATGCTCAGGACTAATTCTTTATTATTATTATTTGTAGGACATTCTAATTGTCGAGAGCTTTCCCCAGAATACTTAGATTAATAAGATGGTTGCCTGCGGTGTGCTTGTATTCATTTGGAAAACTCCTCACAGTGTGAATTTAGATCTTGTATTTTTAAATGAAGATTCAAATGACCCCGAGATAGTCTTGATTGTTATTATACTGTGATTTATATTAAACTTCTGTCTCAGAAGAACAGTCACTTGGTGAGAGAGCCGAGAGTCGACGGTTTAGAGGTTTCCTGGGGAAGATGGTGGTGTTTTTCATGCTGACTGCACTTCTGTCGATGAAGGGCTTTGAAAAGACCTTGACGCTGCTGTGGAATCTGTCCTCCTATTTCCTCTTGCTTTTTGATGAAATATAATCTTTTTTTTAAGTTTAATAGCACATCTGAAAATAACTGAATATAAACATGAGGTTGTCCCTATTTGTTTTAAACACCCTCTTCATTTTATAGCAATACCTATATGAGGGTATTTGCTTTGATAAATGCCATAGAAAATATTCTGCTCTTGATTATGAATAAATTTACATTTATGTAGACACCGTGTACGCATTCATTTTACTTAACATGCTCGTGAATGCTCAAAATATTATACGATGAGAAAATAAACTGCATCCAAGTGCTGTTACGTGTCTGCCTTGACAGCACAGAGCAAGGGCGGCCGACAGTGTGAAGCCCCTGTTAGGCATGGCCCGTGTGCCTCTGCGTCCAGCACAGCATCTGGATTTGGGAACTGACAATTCAGGTTACATCTAGGCATGTTACTAAAACGCCAAACAGTGTCCTAAGTCAATTTTCAAAAGCTAATAGTGAAGTCCACACTGTTTCCAAAATAGCTGTGCACATGAAAACCGTGAACAGTCTCGATTGCTTGGGAGCAACCAAGATTAAGCAGAAATTGCTGAAATGCTGGGTTTCATCAGGAGGTAAGTGGCATAAAAATGTTCTGTTCCTAAGGCAATTTTTAGGATGTACTGTGCAGTCATTCAAAATCCATTTCAATATCCCATACTTTATAATTTTGTTATAACTTGAAATCTAAGTACAACTAACTTCATGGCCTGTTCCCTTGAGTTTCAATTCAGATTTTACTACTGTGAAACCCAAGACAAGTGTACTAAGGCACTTACATTTTTTTCAGGACTAAAATTAGGACATTGAACTTAATATTTTTAATGTCTTCTTGAGAGTCCTAAAATTCTGTGATGCTAAAAAGGTAACCCCAAATAATTACACTATGTGTCAGGTCTTCAGGAATGCTGGTGTCAGAGGTCATAACGACATCGATGTCCTTGTGCCCTAAAGGTTATTAAGGAGACAAACTTGTTCATGTTCCTTTTAATCCCACTTTATTTACCAGTGTGGAAATTGCCCTAACATTTTTTCAGGAAATATTCAACTAAAAGGATTTTTGTTGTTGTTGTTTTTTTTTTTTTTTTTAAAAAAAAGACTTAGTTAAGCAGTAAATTAAATGAACCATGGCATTTTAGGTTTATCCTGGTTAATTGAGGGATTATTGTATATTGCACAGTTTCAATATAATAACCAGCTCTCAAGGTCATTAGATAAGTAGTGGAGAGCAGGTGTTCAACAAAGCAGAGTGGCCTTTATGGATTGTCTTAGCATATTGCTCGGAAAGGAAGCATGCAGACAGCCAAGCCCTGAGCAACCTTTGAAACAGAAGCATGGACAGTAGAGCCACTCTGTGTCACTCACTCAGTTTTTGTGATAGACTGGATTATGAGCCTCCGAAACAGAGAAGATGCAGCTTCCCAGATTCTCTGGCAATAGACTGAAAGTACCTGCTGGGGACAAGGGTCTGCAAAGACAGTTCATGCAGGAATGAGTGAATGGCCACCAAGTCATACAGAGTCTGACATATTGCTACATGGTAACTTCTGGAAAGTCAGTGTTGGAGATGCATGCTTCCACAGCCCAGGCTCTTGACATGCAGTCCAGTATGGTATTGATTTTGAAGTCTGATAGGTCTTAACGGTTCCTGAGAAATGCAGTAAGTTAACAAATGCATAAAGATGAAGGGGTCAAGTTTAGCATTAGAAAATGTTCACAATGGGGACTGACTGAGAAGCCAATGATAATGGCACCGGGACCTATCTCTTCTGCATGTGTTGGCTTTTTGGGAACTTATCCTATATGGATGCACATCTTCCTAGACCGAGATGGAGGGGGGAGGGCCTTGGGCTTCCCATAGGGCAGGATATCCTGCCCCATCTTAAGGAAGCAGGGGGAGGGCGGTGGGGTAGGGGGGGAGCGGGAGGGCCGGGAACACGGGGTGTAAATGTAAATTTTTCTTGTAATAAAAAAAAAGCAAAAAAATAATGTAAACTGTGATAACTAAAGATTAAATTTCATTATAGAATTTTATTTAAAGGTTAAAAAAAATGTTCACACCAGTACTAACCATCTGTCACTGGGTAGGGGTTAAATAATGGAAATGGCGAGCCCAAGGTGTGTGTGTGTGTGTGTGTGTGTGTGTGTGTGTGTATGTGTGTGTGTGTGTATGTGTATGTGTGTGTGTAGTGTGTGTATGTGTGTGTGTCTGTGTGTGTATATGTGTATGTGTCCCCATCATATGTATGTGACTGTGTCTGTGTACTGGGTGGGAGTGGGCATGTACTCACACACGTGGAAACCAATGGTCAAGATCAACTGTCTTCTCTCACTCTTGACTCTTTCCTTGGAACTAGATTCTGTCTCCTGCGGTGAGTTCAGAGCTCACTGGTAGTCTAGACTGTTGAGCAGGAAGCTCCAGGGGTCCTCTCCTCTTCTCCCCAAAGCACTAGGGTTACATGTGCACAACACCAAGCCGTCTTTCTACATGGGTGCTGGAGACCTGAACTCGGGTTCTCTTGCTTGCACAGTGGGCATTTTACCAGATGAGCTATTTCTTGAAGCCTCAAACTTAACTTCTCAGGAAACGATCGGGAGGGATAAAGCCATTGTGGGTTTTTGTTGTTGTTGTCATTGTAGTGACTGTTGCTTTTCTTCGTGATTTAAAATGCCCCGTCTTCATATCCTCAGGCCCTGCTAATCTGAAAACAAAATACTGGAAAAGAGAATGCTAGCTTTAGTGGTTCCTAATGGTCGTTAATTTCAAAAGTTATCGCCATAATTAGATTACACATACATTTTACCGAATCAAACAAGGCCTCTTTAGATCAGAAGTTTCCCATCTGTTGGCGATGGCAACACACCGTTGTGAATATTGTTTTCATGTGTCCCTAGCTGACTGAAAGCCTTAGGAAGCAGGTCAAGGTTGCTCACTTAGCTACCCCGCAGGCTTTCACGCTCCTTTCTGCTTTATGAGGACAACTCCAATCAATCCAGTTATTTACTGATTTTCCTAAGTCAGAACTGCAATCGGCATTCGACGCTTCATGTTCAAGTTTGAGAAGAATCCCCTCAATGCCAAAACTGAGATAAAGTTGCACGTATTTCTGTTGTTTCAACAATTCTCTATGCCCCGTCTCCTTGGCCAGAAAGATAAACTCCTGAATCCCCAAGGCTTCTTTGTCAGGGTACCCAGCTGCAGCGTTCAGATTGACGCAGTCCAGGGAAAAGCCCCCAAAGAGGATATTACATTTATTTTTTGGAAATCGTCATAAAATTCTCAAAACAAACTAGATGTTAGTTTATGTTCTCTTTAAATAAATGCAGCAGTACGTGTCCTCTCCCCCAGTGTTTCTTTGGAGAAGGGTAGTGAGGGAATGCAGTAACGTGAATACAAATGAAAAAGAAATTCACAACAATCAGAATTAAATCCTGTCAAGTGATCAGGTTCACGAGAATCCGCAGCCACATGCTCTGAATCTAAGGGTCCAAATCTCACAATACAAGCAAATGCATCCCCTCTCTTAAAGAAATGAGGTCTTCTTCTGCCAATGTTGGCTTTGATAGCTCGGAGATCTCACATGGCCCTGCTCCCTGGATATTCTCTGAGACTCTTAGTGTGTAGGTTACATGCACGTGTTTGCCATTTCTTTTGAAATGTTCCATAGCTGGTTTTTGGGTCAGTCAGTGGTAGTGTGTCCTGAAGCCTCACATCAGGGCTTGACCACATGGCTGTTTCTGCTTGGTTGACAAAAGCTCCATCCTCGAGAGGACAGCTTTTCTTTGACACGGATATGTACGGTCTACATCCAAAAACTGAGAAAAATCCAGAGAGTCTAGTTAGGCCCATGTCTAATGCAGTTGTGTCTGTAGGTGATGATGGCACCCATCTGGAGCGTCCTTAAGTTCATGAGAAAACACTCTGAAGACATAGGCTACTGCTGTCCTCTCTCTCTCTCTCCCTCTCTCTCTCTCTCTCTCTCTCTCTCTCTGCCTATATCTCTCTGTCTCTCTGTGTGTGTATGTGTGTAGGTGTACACACACATGTATATCATATATATGTATTTCCGCCCTGTTATTTGTTTACTTATTTGTCCCCGCCCCAACCCCTTTGTGTATGCATGTGGTAGGGATGTGTGTGCGTTCCACTTTATTTTTTGAGACAGGGTCTCTGGCTGAACCCGTGGCTTGCATTCTTCTCATGCTGGCTGGCCAGTGAGTCCTGGTAAGCCATCTGTACCTCAATCCCAGCATCCGGGATACTGGGGAACTTTGCCATGCTTTTCTGGGGACTTAATCTCAGGTTGTTATGGTAGTAACACAGCCGCTTGACTTGTTAAAGCCATGTGCCCAGGGCCACCTAGTTGGTTTTGACACGGGCTCTTCCACTGGTGTGTACTCCTCTGATTAGGCTGGCCTGGCTGGTCAGCCAACCTCAGGGACGCCCTCATCTCTACTTCCGCCGCACTGGGATTATGAGTTTGAGCTACCACACCTAGCTGTCCTCTGCGGGTTCCTGAGATTGAGGGTAGATCCTTGAATACTGTGCTATCTCCCCAGCCCCTACTAAAGTCTTCTTATATCAGGAAGCTAACCTCACTATAAGTAGCTGGCTATCTATTGTTGTTTATTGTCGTCATGAAAACCCTGTGGCCAGTTTTAACAACCTAGGAAACCGTTCCAGGCTTCAACGTGAGGATAAATCTGACCAGTCCTCCCCTCTCTTCTGTCCTGAGGAGACAGACTCTCCAGAGCCTTCAGCCATAGCGGATAGCTGACTCAGCTGCGCGGGCCAGGAGACATCAATAAAAACAATGGGGTTTGTAGTTCTAGCTTCCTTGAAAACGCGCTCAAAAGCGGTCTGATTTTGCAATGCCGTGTTTCCACATTTTGCTTTATTTCAGCCTTGACCAGGGCTGAGTTTCGCTTACGAACAATTTTTGAACTTTGTTGTCTCCGTTGCCATTGAGACGTGTAGGGCTAGTACTGAGGGAAACTGAAGTACAGTGTTTTTTCCCATCATTTTATAAAATCATAATTGTTTGTATTTGCTAACAAGACAACAATAGCCCTGTATGTATGTCTCAATTTCCTAAAGAAATGATTGTTCAGTAACTTGGAAATCATTAACAGTTTATTCTGAGAAAATCTAATGTCCTGAATGTCTGCATTCTGTTTCTGGAGTTAGATGCTATTTTCGGGATCACTTTGAGCTTCTCATCCATGTCTTAAGGGGATGCACATCTTTTGACATGACCCATTCAGCCCGCTAAGCTAGTAAGCTTAGATTTTTTTTTAATATATTGATTAGCTTAGAAATGTTGCTTTATTTGATGTCTCATGGTATTGAAATGAGCACAGGCAGGTTACACTGGAGTAAGTGTGTAACCTGAGGGGCCTGCTTGTTGGGATTTCTGTCCTGCCCAGTACCCCACAGCCAGCAAGCTCCAAAGAAAATCACACAGAGAGTCTACATTAGGTTATTAACTGATTGGCCCATTATCTCAGGCTTCTTACTAGCTCCCATAACTTATATTAACCCATTGTTCTCATCCATGCCAGGCACATGGCCGGTACCTTTTCTCAGCTGGGACA